>WSYQ01000123.1:0-112056 GCA_011426435.1 Lysiphlebus fabarum
AAGTAAAAGACTTAAATATTTACCACAAACTCATGGCTATAATCTTAGAAATAATAAACAAAAAATCAATCAAATAAAAATTGAAGATTGAGTTATTTTTTATTTTTTTTTTTAATTGAATTGTTGAAAAAAAATACAAATTGTTATGAAAAATATAAAAAAATTTTCTTGTTTGATTATATTATTGTATATGAAAATATTTATTATAATATAAATAAATTAATTAAATGAATTTGATAAATTAAAATATTAAAAAAAGAGTTACAAATTGTCTAAATTACTTTAATTTTATTTTTAACGATCTTATATTAAAAATCTAGTTTGTATTTATATTTTTTATTATTGAGGGTGGTATAAATTACTAAAAAATACAAAAAAACTAAAAAGATGAGCATAATAAAAAAAGAATTTACATAAATATTTGAATAAGAAAATTTGATGTCCTTGAGACGATATTTAAATCTAATTTAAATATAACAGATAAAATTTTTATCGCTGTGTTTAGAATTTTAGATTGATTAATTTTGACTATTAAGTCGTACATCCAATTTAAAACCAATTACATATCAATATTTTAAATTACCAACAATATTATAAGATCTGTTGCTTTTTAAAAACTTTGCAATTTCATATAGAAAATATGTTTGGATCGATTGGTGCCTGTATTAATAAACTAAAAAGAATTTAAAAAAATATATTTAAAAACAGTATAAAAGTGTACTCTTAGTAGAGATAATCTTGACATGATTATATTATTATTATAATAAAAGCTGTAAATAAAAATTAAAAGATGATTTTAATAATATCAAAACATTTCCTTTATATATATTGCGTAATGTAACAATTGAATATTAATTTAACGATTCAAGCTTTTTAATCGACATTGTGTCGCGACATTGCATTTCATTCCAACTGATAATAGCAGCATTAAAATTGTATCGTCAAAATAATATTTTACGATTTCAAAATGTCAAATTAATTCTATTTTTATGAATATATTAATTTACAAATTTAAATAAAAGATAATAGGTGTTTATATTTTTTTATTAGCTTTTATTTATTTTTTTTCAGAAATTTATTTTATACTGAAAAAAACCATAAATTATTATCACGAGAACCAACGACAATATTATTATTATAAAATACCGGTGATGAATAAACATCAGCATTGATTGAATATGTTTTTAATACTTGACCATTTTTAAAATTAAATATTTTTATATCACCATTAATTGATACTGTTGTAATAAAATTATCATCAACCCAAGGTGTAGAAATAATTGGTGAATCGCAATCAATTTTAAAATCAAGTATTGGATTTTTTGTTTTATCATTAATATTATATTTATAAATATATTTATTTTTACTTGAAATAATAATACTTTCAGTGTTTGTTGTTGAATCAAATTGTCTAACAAGATTAGAAAATATATTTCCATCAATTTTTACTGACCAAATCTAAATAGATAAACATTTTTATAAAATATTTTGATATAATAGAATTGGTTTATAAATATATTCATACCTTTGATTCTTTATCAATATTAAAACAATTTATATTTCCAGTAACATCACTGAATATTATTAAATTTTCATGAATTATTGTTGGTGATGAAAATATTGGATATTCAAATTTATATTTCCAGATTATACTTCCAGTATTTTTATCAAGGGATACACATGTACCATCCAATATTCCAAATAAAACTGAATTTTTATAAATTATTGGAGTTGCTGATATACTTCCATTTCCTGGTTTTGTTTTCCATATTTTTTTTCCATTCTATACAAAAAAATGAAAAACATATTTAGGTATAAATTAGTATTATAATATTTTTATTTTAAAATTATAATTTTTACTTCTAAAGAAATGCAGTAAGCATGATGATCATATGATCCAAAAAAAATATTATTTCTTAAATCACAAAATACAGCAGTACATTTAACAGAATCATTTGTTAAAAACTTCCAATATATTTTTCCAGTTTTTAAATTAAAACAATAAACAAATCCATCATAAGAACCAACAATTCCAGTGAAATTATCATAAATAAGTACAGATGATTCAATTCTATCAGGAAATTTTATTTTCCACGTTTCATTTGGATAATTTATTAAATTAACAGTAACAACAAGACCTGAATGAGATCCAACTGTTGCAAATATATTACCATCAGAATATTGAAATACTGTTGGAGATGCATCAACACATTTTAACAAGTTAAATTGTTTTTCAAGTTTAATATTATTTAATTTATTTATATTAAAAATATGATTTTTATTATTTTTTAATTGTTGATGATAAATTGTTTTTCCTTTACACTTTTGCCACAAACAATTTTCTTGATTATTAATATTTTTAATTACTGATTCATCAGTTGATTCATCAATATTTAAATAATTTGTTAAATAATTTTTTGTTAAATCAGAATTATGTATATCAACATTATTTATACTTTCATTATTCATAAGTGAATTTTTATTAAAGCTAAATTGACTAATGTAATTGCAACATTGTTTAAATGTTTCATTATTAAGCATTTTACCAATTAATTCTGGATATTCATTGTTAGTTTTTTGTGATAACTCAGTTGATATTTGAAGGGCGATTATTGATGTTCCTCCCACATCTAAAAATCTCAAGGATGATTCCCCAATACCCAATAAATTATTCCATATTGATTTAAACTTATCTATATTTGTTTTTATTTCATCTTTTGATAAAGCTAATTCATCATTTGAAGATAAACATATTTTTATCAATGAATTCATACATATTTTACCATGTTTTGTGAGTTTAAAATCTTCAACAAAATTAATATTATCAGGATGATAAAATGATGGTAATTTTTTTAAATGATTTAATATATTATATTTAAAATTATTTTCTATATTTGTTAATGATTTTTTATGACTGATAAATAAATTTAATGTATGATTATTATCTAAAAATATTGAACAACAATTATCAACAAAATCCAATTGAGCAATATGACGATCAAGTACATTTAAATTAACTCTATTACCAAATCTTTTGATACAACGATTTTTTCTACCTTTGTAATAAATATTTTTTAATTTATCAATTTTAACTATGTCACCAGTATTTCTAAATACAGTACCATTTAAATCATTAATATTTTCATTATT
The DNA here is from genome assembly GCA_011426435.1 of Lysiphlebus fabarum. Taxonomy (NCBI): domain Eukaryota; kingdom Metazoa; phylum Arthropoda; class Insecta; order Hymenoptera; family Braconidae; genus Lysiphlebus; species Lysiphlebus fabarum. The sequence goes on from WSYQ01000123.1 coordinate 3,151, forward strand.
AATTAAACAAATTCTCGTATCACTTCCAATAAAAAGAACACCCTCTCCATGATCAATCATTTCATTATTATCATTTTTAACAATAAATATTGTATTACTTAAAATTTTACCTAAATATTCTGGATTTGTATCATGTTTAATTTGATTGATACTTGACCAACATGATACCTCAGTTATACCATAAATATTATAAATTTTTGTTAAATTATTAATATGTTTAAATTTAAATAATATTTTTGGATTTGGAAATGGTTCACCACCAAGTAAAATAATTTTTAAATTACTATTTTCACTGAGTAATGAATTTTTTAATTTTTCTAAAGGCCAACGATTAAATAATAGTGATGGTGTACTTTGAATAATTGTTACTTTATTATTTTGAATAATTGATAATAATTCAATATTATTATTTTTTATATCATTGGATATTGTCACGAGAGTTGCACCAGTTGATAAAGCAATAAATATTTCAACAATACTTGGATCAAAAGTGAGAGGAGTTAATTGTAATATTTTATCTGTTTTGTTAATGTTTAAAATTGTTTTAATGTCAATAATATTTATAACAATGGAAGCATGGGTGACTCTAACAATCACAGGTTCTCCTGTTGATCCTGATGTTGTTACAGCATATGAAAATATATTTTTTTTATTTATTGGTGGTGTTTGTATACTCTCATTGTTTGATTTAATTTTTGATAAAACCAAGTGTTCATTGTGGACAATCAGGTCTTTTATAAATTCTCTATTTTCAGGTAATTTTTTAGAAATTAAATAATTAATTTTTAGTAAAGTTTCAACAGATTCAACAATTGTTTTATCATGACAAACAAAAGAATGTCCAGCTAAATTAATTCTAAAAATAATTAATAATATGTTAATTAATTATTACTAATTTTCATTTTAATGGAATAAAATAATTACCCAAGCATCAATGCAGGTACACAAAAAATTGGAACCTCAAAACTAATTCCAATAAATTCTCCATTAACAAAATTATTTAATAATTCTTTAACATTATTTTTAGCTTTATAAAGTTCATGATAAGTTATTAAAGTTGTTTGTTTATCAACATGATGATATTCAATAGCCACATGGTCATGATTTTCCCAATGACAAATGTTTGTTAACAATAAATTTTCATATTTCTTTTCAAGTTTAAGCTTTTTAGCAGGAAGCAAGTCTAAAACAACAATATAATAATTAAGTTGTTGTTTTTTAATAAATATCAGTACAATACCATTACCTTTATCCATAATCTCTAAATAATTTATTTCAATCAAAAAATAAATATAATATTGAGGTTAGGTATGAAATATCAACAAACGAAAATGAAAAAAAAAAAAAAAAAAACAAGAATTATGAACACACGTTTTAATTTTTATTTAATTCTTTGACAATTACTTATTTATTAAAAAAAAAAAAATATATGAAAATAAACTGAAAAAACTTACAAATATTTTATCAAATAATAAAACTATATTTTTAAATTATTTTATAAATAATAGCCTATATTTTAACTACAGAAATAATTAGTAATTTTAATTGAAATTTTTGTTAAATTTTATTTATAATGTATTCAAATATAGTAGAAAAAAAAAAAAAAAAATAGTTATATTTATCGCTTACATGTTCAAATAAATAACAAGTTGAAATAATTTTTGGATAAAGTTGTTTTTTTTTTTTTGAATTATTAATAACAACCTGTTTATACATGAGTAACAAATTAAATATTAAACATGGATAACAAAAGTTGTTATTAATTTGTAGTATTTATCCAAACTATGATACAAAGTGTTTTATTTATGTTTATGCTGATTAATTTTGTTTATATTATTATTATTCTAAATATAAATTTATTTTTCTTCACACCATTCATTTTCTTTGCGCACCTGTTCTTCTTCAGCAGCAGTAAAATCATTTTTGATATTAAATGTTTTGCGAATTTCTTCTGGTGTTTTTCCCTTGATCATGTTTGCAACTGTTTTGCAAGTTACATCCAAAAGTCCTTTGATATCCAAATAATTAGCTGAGAGAATAAGTTCAAAGAGTGTACCTTGATCAACCTATAAAATAATGTTTTAATAAATAGGAAAAAAATAAAATAATATAATAATGATCAAAAAAAAAAAATAATGAGCACATGTAAACTAATTATTATTATTTTTTTAATCTTACTTTCAAAAAATCAGCATCCCATGAGCTGATATCATCAGTTCTTTTTTCTTTGTTTTCATCATCTTCTGGTGCTGGTGGATCATCTTTGTGATAAGTTGCCCATTGAATAACTTTTCTCAATATAGCTGAATTAACATTTGGTAATGGAACAACTTCTTCTTCATCATCATCCATACCCAAATCTTCCAACATAGTTTTAATTGTTACAGAACATTTTGCGATCTCTACATCGACATCGAATACTTCTCCATCAGAACTTTGAAGCTTGATATTAGGCATCTATCAAAATAAAATTAATTTTAGTATTAATAAGCTTAGAGGTTATCAAGTCGGGAACATTCTAATAAGAAAAAAAAAAAATTATCTAAATAAAATATATGTATTTCTATTCTAACCGTTATTTTGTAAGGACAATGAAAAAATGATGAATTTCAATTAAAACTTGCTTTAACCTACAAAATTATTGATCATCAATATATCAACTAATTTTTAAATAAATAAATAAATAATTTAATTGTCAATAAATGATTATATTCACAAATTAATTATCAATTTTAGTTGTAGAATAAAAAAAAAAAAAAAAAAAAACAAAAGAAAACGAATGCCCAAAAGCAACATGAGAACACAACATCGTCAATTGAAAACACACACTGCATATTGTTTTTCCGACATTTTTTTTCTTTTTATTTAATTAATTTCAAGGATATAATTGTTATAATTAAATTATAAATTAATTAATAATTGAGTTTAATGTACATACCTTGTTTTTTGTTGATCAAAAAAAGTTAAATGAATAATATATAGACAAATTTGCCAATAAATGCTGCTTTGGTAAAATGGCGAGAATGTGGCCAACCAAAATTTTTTTTCCTTTCAGACTGACCAAGAAGACTAGAAACCAGGAGAATCAACTCCGATGGAAGGGGTAAATATTTTTGGTCCGACATACGTCGTAAATCCAGAGTGAGCCACTTTCATTACTTAATTGCGCACTACGTAATGCGCAATTTGTTTTTTTCCCACCCCTCAACCTGTTGAGCAGTCTATCATGTTTACATCTACCGAATTTATAATAAATAAATATTTTATTTGTTTGTTTTCGTTATATTGCAATTCCTATTAAATGAAATAAAATATGTAAAAATAAAAAAATATTAATACTCCAAAAAATTTAATACTCCAACTGCATCAAGCGTGTCTGATAAAATAAATATATACTTCAAGAAACCACGTATAAAAAAAATTTAGGTGCTCACAAAAAAACAAGCAATAAAAATTGTAATTTCAACGCTTTATACACCTTTCAGCAACTAATTAAATTGATTTATTTCCACTTTTTAAAATCAAGAATATTTAGAAATGTCATTTGACAATTATAAAAAAATTGGTTATATTTTAATGATAGATTTATTATAGATACTAGGTCGGGCTGAGGGGTAGGGAAATAAACAAATTGCGCATTACGTAGAGCGCAATTAAGTAGTGAAATTGGCTCACTCTGGATTTACGACGTATGTCGGACTACCCCCACTCCTGGAGTTGATTCTCCTGGTCTCTAGTCTTCTTGAGACTGACTAATGCGGCTGCTGCTCAGTGTGAAATGTGTGTGAATGTGTGTGAGATAGAGATACATTCGTATGGGATTTTTTATATGGATTTTTACGAGTGTTTACGAGTAAACCGGAATATACGGTAATTAGCCGAAGTATAGTCACATGATCAGTCCAATTCCGAATTCCTTAAATAAATATTTTTTTTTAGACGCCATTTTTAACCGCGAAATTTTTAAAATGATCAAGTCAAAGAATTAAATATTATAAATTATAAAAAAATACGAGTTATAATAATAAATGAAATAAAAATAATAAATAGTTGGTATAATAGTTTATTATTTATTTTTTATAATTAATATTTCGTATTTTTGTTTTACACAGTGCATTGACGTTTTCAGGTTTTTTAAAATAATTTTTATTATAATTATTTTTTGAATTTGATTTTTTTTAATATTATTTTTATTTATTGTTAATTAACAAATGTGATTGTTTTTGTACGATATAAAATATCATTTTATATTTTCTTTTATAGACAACATTATTTTAATTTTTATTTCGTGTTGTTTTATTTGATTAGTGCTGCACATGACATATTATATCACGCAATAAGCAAACAGTTTTTTAATTTTTATTATATCAATATTCAAAATAACGAAATAAAAAATAAAACAATATTTAATATCAATAATCAATTATTATTCTTGAGATGAAATTTAAAATAACATCAAGAAAAATAATTGGAAACAAATGCTTTACTGTCTAATAATAATATTTAATTATTACTATTGTTTTTTTTTTCTATTGTTTAACTATTATTTTTAAATTAAATTTGTGGTATTGAAATAAAAAGTATTTATATATTTTTAATTTAGAAAAAGAAATGTAAATAAAGTATTAAATATATTTATTAAATTATTACACCATAGGTTTTTGATAAAATCAATAACCTGACACATTGCAAATCACCAACAAATAATTTATCTAAAAGTTTTATTTTAATTTTTTTAAATAAATGCAATAATAATTAATATTAATATTAATCATAAAGTATTTATTTAATTTTATTAATTTATCTAAAATCTAAAAATGGAGGACACAATGCTAGATGAAAAAAAAAAATAAATAAAAACAATTATTTTTTATTTAGCCAGGTATTATAATTATATATTTGAAAATTATTCATTTAATTTCTTTTAAATGTTTTATCTGACCATTTGTTTGTATTTTTATTTTCCTTTATTTATTTATTTATTTTTTTTTTTGCATTGACAAGTTCGCAAAATCCTCCACAATCATAATGATTAATAATCATCGTGTTATTAAATATTTTTTATTTTTTTTTTTAATATTTGCCTTAAAATTATTTTAATTCATTTTCAATGAGTCTCATTTTTATTTATCAAATATATTGACATGTTGGTAATTAAAATATACATTTATAAATTTAATTTTGTTTTTTTGTTGTTTATGAATTTTAATGATGAAAAAAAAATTGACATAATGATATTAATTAAAAGGCATTAAACACGATGATGATTTATGATAAATACTTACTGATCATCATCACCAAGTTCTTGTTTAACTTTATTAAAATCAAATTCTTCACCAGTTGCACGTTTAAATAAATTGAGTACATCCATACATGTTGTTTCAAAATGTGATGTTGCATCATAACTTGTTGATATAAATAATTGTGAATTCATACCATCATCAGTTGGTTCCATAAAATCAGTAACAGATACAAATTTTTGTGCAATTGGTCCCAATAAATCTAAACCTGGTTTTATTTCTAATTCTGGATTACTTGTTTCAACAGTTGTTGATACCATTGCAATAAACCAACCCTTAGCAGCAACTTGATGTGTATGTGATACAAGTGATACATAAATATCTGATTTACGATTAACTTGTTTTTGAGGAATGATTATTTGTGTTGATAATGCATCATTTGTATTTGGTATTGGATGATTAAGTATACAAATTGCACGTATAACTTGACCAACTTTTTTAACACGATCTGGTATATATGATGGATCACAAAAAACTTGTTTACATTTAGCTATTTCTTCACCTGAACGTACACCAATTACCTATTGATTATTAAAAAATTAATTTTATAAATTTTAACATATACCTATAACTATATTTTTTTTTATGTAAATTTTAATATTATTGTTTTTATACCTTTCCATTTTCAAATACAATCTCATCAATTGGTTTATCAAGCATATAAGTACCACCATAAATAGCACTGAGTCTTGCAAAACCTTGTGGTAATTCACCAAGTCCATACATTGGATATAAATATGGTGATTTACCATAACGAGCTAAACTCTCACTGTATAATTTGATACGTCTTACAGTATTAACAGCTGGTTGAGTTATATACTCATCATTTCTGAATAAAAAAAAAAAAACAGTAATTAATATAAATATAATATTTTTTAATAAATAAATAAATAATAATTATACCTATGAAGAGCAAGAGCATGACCAGTAAAATCTTGTGTATTAGCTTCAAGACCAAATTTATGATAAAGTTCACTCATTGATTTTGCAAATGGATCAAAACCATCCCAACTTTTTGGATCATCTTCTTGCATATTTTGTACCCATAATAAAAAGTTACGAAAACGTCTTTTTTCAAATAGACCCATTAAATCACTTGATAATGCTTCTTGTTGATCAATTGGTACTTTTGATATTTTACCAGATTTATAAACATATGAACCTTCAATTGACTTGAATTCCAAATAACGTGTTACACCAGTATGTATTAATAGTTTAACAAGTGAACCATTAGCCATGAGAAATTTTGGAATTAAATCAACATTCCAATCACGTCCACGTCCATACATCTTGTCTGGTGGTGGTGCTTTAAAATTTCTGAAAAAATTAATTAATTAGTAATTAAAAAAAAAAAAAACAAAAAAAAAATGAACAAAAAATGAAATAATAAGAGGTCAAAGTTTTTCTTTAAATCAAAGATAAAGGACTACTTGTTGCATTTAATTTAATTTCAATTTATTTTTACAATTCATCCTTGACTATTAAATGTTATATCTATATTTAAATTATTTTATCTACCATCTATTAGGAAAAAAAAAAATAAAAGAACAATCATTCTATTTTTGTCTTATTTTTCTGGAAAAATTTACCACTTGTACAATTTTATTATATTATATTCAAGCATTCATCATTATTATTCTCATCGACACATGACAAAATGTTTGATAATTTTATTTGCATATATATCAAATCAATAAAATAATACCATTGGTCAGAAACAAAAGTATATCCGGTACTTGAACAATTTACAGTTTGTCAGATCCCCTCAATTTTATTATTTTTATTATTCAACAATCATCACACTTTATATCCAACTATCATATTATTTACCCTATTTTTTTTCTAAATAAAAATACAAAATTTTATCATTTTTATTTCAATTTATTTTTTATAATTTTTATTTTTCTTTTAGCTTGTCAACAAGATAACTAGATTAAACAATTTAAATCTAGAAAACAATAATAATTTGATAAAAAAAAATAGGACAATGAAATATGAGTAGTTTCCTTTGTGATGACTTTTTTTAAAATTGTTTTCCATTAAACTTTCTCGTAAATGACAAGTGGACATAACTTATTGATTTTATATTCTAGCAACGTATTCGATTTATGGAGAATGGAATCCTTTAATTTTTCAGACAGGTTCCATTAACCCAGAAAAAAATATTTTAATGGTATTGTTTTTATTATTATTGATTGATTGTATCAAGGACAATTTGATGGCTCATTATCAAGGGCGGTTCCCCCAACATCTGGACTAAAATAAAAGCCATGAAAAACTTATATTTTCTTTATTGATCAGCTGTTTATGTTTTTTTTTTTTTAAATAATGACATACTATAAATATTTTTTATTTTTAATTATAATTTATAACAAAAACTATATTTATATTAATTTTATTTTGATAAATCATTGTGTCAAGTAACGCCACTCTTCGGTATTCAATATGAAACTCTCAACACGCATTATGATAAGTGTTTTTAGTTTTTTTTTTTTTTAATTAATTATTATTATCATCATTATATTATTTATTAATATTTTTTATTCAAGTTTAATCTGCCATTTCATGTTGTGAAAAAATTATTCTTTTTATTGGATTTAATTTTCAATGATGATGATTGTTTGTATTTATAGGATATTTTTTTATTTTAACAATGTTATCAAATATTTAAATAAATAGCTGATGAAAAAGATGTTATATTTTATTCTGAAAATCAATATTTCCGTAGGCCAATACTTCTCGACTTTAACACAAGCTGGTTGAGTGAGTATGTCTTTTTTTTTTGTGTTAATTTTTTTTTTTTTTCAACCTATGTTGGCCTCATCATCAAGCTACAAACAACAGCGTGGTAAACAAGGAGAAAAAGAAGTGGTGACAACAAAAAAAATAGGAAGAATAAAAAAAAAAAAAACAATGTAATAAAAAGTAGAAACAAATATGATTTAAAAAAAGGATGAAAAATTAAGCTGGATCATAATTTTTTTTGTTTTCATAATTATAAAAAATACTTACGAAAAAAAATCTTCAAGTGGCGTAATTGATGCTGACTCGCCTCCATAGTACTTGTTGCGATCAACATGAAGTACTTTTTTTCCACTAACTGATAGCATACCAGAAAGAATGCATTCTTTAAGACCGGTACCAAGTACAATAGCATCATATTCTTCATCCATGATTAGTGTTTATTAAAATGATAACTGTAAATCAACAAAAAAAATAAAAATCTGTATCTACTTTCTTTTTTTTTTCTTGTCTTTGACACACCTGACTACCCAACAATACAATAACACCAAAATAATTAATTATTTTTTCTATTTTAATCTTATCTGTTATTTGTTTTTTTGTAACTTTATACCTATAAATATTTATCACAATTATTTGACGTTAGAAATGATAATAACTTGAGGGGAGGGTTTTTAATCGGACGGGATATTATTAGGATTATTATTATTTTTTTTTTAATATGTTGGATTAGTGACACGGTCCTGCCAACTTGTACGACTACAATTTAATGCTGTTAAAACGGAAGGGGCAAACCAAGCAACGTCATTTTTTTTTTTATTATTATTTACTTTTTTTTTTTTAATAAAACCGTAATTGAACGATGTTACACGATTTCTCATGGAACGAAATAGAATCAACCAATTGCATAATAGAATAATTCAGAAAGACCAATCAAAAATTTGCAATGTGGCAATTCAAAATGGCGATCAGTTAAATTATAATATCATTGGCAAACAAATAAATCACGTGACATTTTTATATTTTCCGAAATTCAAAAATTAATACATAAATAAAAAACATATTAATTATTGAATATACTATTAATATTTTATTTATTCAATAATAATTAATGATAATATAAATAAATTAAAAATATATTGTGTTATTTATTAATTAATAAATAATAAACTTTATAATTACAAAAAAAAAAAAAAAAAAAACACTTCTGAGAGGTGGTGCCCTCATCAGTTGATTGTGTGAACTAAATGACTGCATCATGCGCACGCAGTATCAAAAAAAAAAAATTTGATAACAATAATAATAATAGTACTAATGATAATAATAATAATAATAATAATAAAAATAATAATAAAAAAATAAACCAGCTGCCGAATTCCAGTGTGTTCAGTATGTCTGGTTCTGGTAAACGTCAGTGATTGTCAGTGATGTCAGTGCGCGTACAACGAGTTGCAACGAGTACACGTTTGTTTATTGCAGTTCGTTGACATACACGGTTCATCACCTTATTTACTAATAATAATAATAAACAACAAACAAATACAATAAAACAATTGTATTAAAAAATAATATCCAACAAACAAACGGGACAATGAATAAAAAATAAAACTCAAGAAAATAAAAAACAAAAAAAATAAATAAATAAAAAACTAAGAAATAAGTTATATTAAAAAAAAAAAAAAAAAAACCGTTGGCGAATGTTCAAGCAGTTTATCGTGTTTCTGTTGAGAAAATCGAGGTTTATGCCTCATAATATTATACACTTTTAAATATACCTATAATAATAAATAATAATGTAAATGAAAAAAAAACAAAAAACAAAAAACAATTACAGTGTTGATACTATAACATATCAAGATGCAAAATATAATAATATCATTTTAATAATGAATTATGGAAAATAAAATTTATATATAATTTTTTTTTTTTTTAGTTTTTTTATAAATTTTATTTTATTATAAATTCCCCACTTGGAGAGTTAACCAGACTAGATAAAAATATAGCTGTTGCTTTGATACTACACTAGGATGTGAGAATGATGCATGAAGAAAAACGATAAAGTGAAATGTACATATTTTTTATACATAGTTAAAAAAAGATAGTTTTATAAATAATAATAATAACAATAAAAACACATAGTAAGTTATTCAATAGTGTGTTAAAAATATAGAAATAAAAAAATAAAAAAAAGAGACAAGACGAGGACGCTGCGTCTTTGAGAACAAAAAGAATAACCGGGCCACGTGGACGCGTTGGAAGATCCCGGAAAAATGTAAGTAAATAAACCAATAAATATTATAAATTTTTTTAAAACAAAAATTTAATATAATATATCCATAAGTATATTAATATTAATCATCTGTTTTTTGTTTTAAAAAATAAATATTAAATTAAATTGATCCTGGTCATCCTTAATTTTAGATCTTTAAATATAAAAATTTTTCAAAAAAACAAAATAAAATAAAATGTAAATACTGACTTTCAAATGTCATGATTTCCCGCGGTTTAATTTGTATCCGGTTTCATGCAACATCCGGTTAAAATTACATTTTTATAATGATTTTATTTAAAAAGTAAATAAAAAAATTTATTTTAATATTCATTTCCTTTTTATTTATTTATTTATTTTTTCTATTTTTTATTATACATTTCCGTGTGAGATATTAATTTTCATTTAAATTTTCTTTATAAATATATTAATTGATGTATTTTACTCTTTTAAATGTTTTTATTTTGTCCTCGGCTATGAAATTGTAAAGAGACACGGTCTATTTAAAGTTACCCAAGATTTTTGTTGAATCGTTCTTGAGACAAATAAGAATCACTTGTTACGTCATTGAATAAAAAATTACATTTTATAATTAATAAATAATTTAAAAAAAAAAAATTTATAATAATTATTTATCTTTGAATTATTAATCAAATGATATTTACATTAAAAAATATATATTAATAAATTTTTCAAAATATTATCCAGTGTATTTATTTATTTTTTTATCAAACAAAATTTATCATTTTTTTTTACATTATTTATCATTTATTCGTTTTATATATTTTCTGTATTTATCAATATTTTTTTTTTCGTTCGTTAAAGTTTGTAAATTAAACTTGTCATTTATTGTTTATTTATTATTTTTATTAACAAATATTATTAATATATATTGTCACCTGAGTTTGCGTGTCATATTCATAGATCATTTTTTAAAAAATTGACCGTGACCCAACAAGGGTGTCTGGATAAAACTAGGTCATCATTAATTGTCTTCATTCATATATAAATATAAATTACAATTTTTATTATTATTATATTCTTTATATATTTAATAAATTAATAAACCTTGAAGATAATTTTTAAGAATCAAATGTTGACCTAACTAATTTATCTTTATTTATAGAATTTATTCAGTTGGCTTTGATTCTAAATTCGTTTTTTTCTTTTTATAAAATATAAAGAATTATTTTTTTTATAATACTGTTGAAATGTGACCTTGATAAGTCATCATTTTAAAATTCTTATTCGTTTTTAGGAGCAATATGAGACATCTACTACTTTCTCATTTGACCAAAAAAAAAAAATGAAAATATACATTAATAATTCGAGTAAACAGTCTTTAAGTTGACTTATGTTTGTAATTTTTATAATAATTCGATGATTAATTTGAATAATCAGAAAATGATTGAATAAATTTGAATGATAAACTGATATAATCATCATAATTAGCTTAATAATTTTCATATCTTTACAAATATAATTATATATTATTATAAATTTAAAAAATTAAATCAAAATTTGTTATTTTATTAAATTTCTTATTAACATTTTTTTCATTTTCAATTCTTTAATTTTCAATGATATACATGTTTTTACATTATATATTAATTATTCTTAATAATTTCGTGTCTCTCCTGAAGAGAAAAAAAATTACGAAATACATTTAGTTTCTTTTTGTTAATAAGAAAAAAAAAAAAAAGTGAACGGTGTATTATGTTGGTGAGGTCACGATTTATTATGTAGACACGAAAAAGTAACACACATGTATATATAAATAAATAAAATAATAATTAAAAATAATAATAACTCATATAAATTCAATATTTTCATAACTGATATATACTTATATATTTTTGTGTTAGCAGCTTTATTTTTTAATCTTTCAAAAAAAAAAATAGTGGCATTTCTTTTTTTATTTTTTCTAAATATAAATTTAGTTTTTTATGATTTTTTAAAGTCCAATGATTTTTTTGTTTATTTATCTATATTACTCAATAAAAATATATATATATAAATAGAGTAATTATTTCTTTATACACTATACATTTATAGTTGACTTGGAAACTATAAACTAAACGTCTAAATAAATATAAATATTATCCGGGTTTTTTTTTTGATATCTTGATGAATTGAAGGTCTTTAATGAACGTCAAAAGAATAAACAAAAAAAATATAAAAAAAAACATGTCTGAATGAATAGATAAGAATAAAAAAATCTGGGTGTGTGTTTGTGTATTATCGATTGATACATCTTTTTCCTTCTGCTAAAATTATTTTTCTGTTAGGCCATTGTCCTTGTTTGAAAAAAAAGTGATAAAAAAAAATAGACACACGTGTTGATAGATAATAGTATGTTATATTTATTTAATTTGATAAAAAGCTATTTTATATAATTTTTACTAATTTAAGGAGCGGTAAAAGCTTGTTTAAAAATAACATATGACAAAGATTTAATAGTCCTGACAATCTAATTAAATAACCAATTAATTTATTTAAAAAATTTTATGAATTAACTTTTACTTTTTAGATAAATTAAAATATAATGAAAAGAAAAATTTGTAATAAAACAAAGAATAGTTGTTTTATTGTAAAAATTATACACATCAATGATGATGTTCAACAATATACATATGAAAATTTACACGGTAATGTTATAAATCAATTAAAATATAAAACAAAAGAAAAAAACATTAATGATAAGAGTAATGTTGCTCTAAAAGTAATACTAAAACAACAACAGCTGTTTATTTATTTTTTTTTCTGTTACACAATTATTGTTGTAGTGTTGGGGAAAATTTCACATGAAAAAAAATAATAAAATATGTTTGGATATAATCACCGTGTTATCTTAAAAACTTTTTTAAAAATTATATTCGTTATATTTTTATTTTTTTTTTTGTTGAGCAATATACATGTCTCCATATATGTCAAGTCGTTATTTAAAAAAAAAACTTGTTTTAAAAATAAATAACTATTTTATGTATATTTATATTATATATATCGTTTATATTGTTTGTATGTTGAAATTTATTTTTTTCTAAATAAATTAAAAACGTTGATATAATATTATAAATTAATTATTATATATATTTTAGATGTGCAAGTATGTCGGAGAGCGGGATGCAAGTAGTGTGCGAGGAAATAGAGAAGAAAGCCTCGCTTTATGTATTCCCAGGACCAGCACCAATATCAATATCACCACGTGTACCACCATTAAATCAATCAAGTCCAATAACCACAACAGTAACAACATCAGAATTATCATGGTACAAAGGAGGCCTAGGGGAAGTCGTAGGGGTAGAAGACGAAGAGGATACAGAATTTGGAAAACATCGAAAACGACCACAAAGTGTAAAAGGACACAAGAGATCAGTGAGTCATGGTGGTGTACTAGCAACATCATCAACCGGTTGGCAAACAACACTTGGATCACAAACAAATTTTTCAATAACTGGTGTACCAGTATCTACAATGACAACAACAACAACAACATCAAGATCAGCAACAACGACAACAACAACATCAGCAAGTGGACGACCATCAGCATTAAAAAAACCAGGACATCAAAGGGCATTTTCACAGGGTCAAGTTGTAGATGTACAAGGACATCCTGTAACTGTACACAGCAGAGTTGGATCAAAAACAGATTTTATATTACCACCAGGACATCGAGATGTACCAAGAGTAACAACAGCAAGAACACCCTCTTATCGTGGCCATTCTCGACAGGCCTCCAGGTTATTATTTATTTTTTTTTTTCATTAGATAAATATATTTTTATCTTGTTTATACTATTGATAAGCTTTTTTATTTATTTTTTTCTTTTAAATTATTTTTCAAATGATAGTCATGATATCTTTTTACAACTTGGATTAATTTTTTTTTTTTTTATAATTTTAATATTTATTTTGCAGCATTACATTGTAAATAATTTGATTACAGATCGGAGTCAATATATACAATACGGCGTAGCGCTGCACCACCATGGTGGAGACGTATTTGGGCATATTATTTTGGTTCATTACCAGAAGAACCAAAATTACGTACAATTATTCCCAATCATTTGGTACCACCAAAAACACCACCAAAACAACATCCCAATGGGACTATAGATAATAGGTAAACAAATGAAAAAAAAAACAAATATCATGATATTTGTTGAATCATAAAATAAAGCCATGACATTTAATATTTATTATTTTAATTGTAACCTTTATTAAACTTTTTTTATATATTTATTTTTATTGTTTTAAGGGTACGCACAACAAAATACACACCATTGACCTTCTTGCCACGTAATTTATTGGAGCAATTTCATCGTGTTGCAAATATTTATTTTATTTTTATTGTATTTTTAAATTGGTGGCCAGAGATAAATGCATTTGGTAAAGAAATATCTATAATACCAGTTATGTTCGTGCTTGGTGTAACAGCAATCAAGGATTTTTTCGAGGACAGAAGAAGATTTGCTAGTGATCGACGAGTCAATAATTCAACTTGCCGAGTATATTGCAGGTAAGAATCGAAACATAAAAAAAATTAATAGAAAAACAATAGTAATAAACTTCATTTATTTTTAATTTTTTACGTTGAAAATATTTCGTTAAGTTGAAGGTTTCTAACGATTGAATGAGTAGTAGGAAAAAAAAAAAATTAATAAAATAAATAAAAAATAATAATTAAAAATAATTACATTTTTAATGATGTTAATCAATATTTTTTCTTATTTAAAAAATATATAATAGACAAGAAAAAATATCAAGGTCAATGTCATGATACGCATTGTTCTTGTGCGTGACAGTAATACAATATGATCAATAGATAAGAGAGTAATGTCCCCAATGCCAATTAAATAAATTACCTTGTTTTTGATTTTAACACAATAATAACAAAAACAAATCTATTATCAACATTAATTTAAAAAAAAAAAAAAACAACTAATTATTATTTTAAATTGAATAAAAATATTGATTTTGTAATACGAAAAAATAAAAAGTAATTCAAGTATTAAAATTTATAGGAAAAGTACTTGAATATTCTCATTGTCAAGGAATGACATTAGAATTATTTATTTATTTTTTTAAATTTTATTTTACAACTTTTTTTTATTTAACTTTTTTAACAATTAATTTATAAAATCAATGAGCAAGTTATTCTTTTAAATAATTTTAGTTTGTTAGATTTTCTAAGGTCAATAAGGCTGACTGACCAGGTGTTTGATGTAGGGAAATAAATTATTAAAAACAATAGTATAATAAAAACGCCCACTTGAAATATTCTATATACTAAAAAAAATTATAAAATAAATTGTTGATCACGTATGCGGAACAGTAGTGACAATACTCATTGATTTTTATCAGTGATTATTTGTTAAATAATTTTTATTTCATTGAGATTGATAGTAATTATGATAACACACAATAACAACTCATGTTTTTATGTTCATCAATTTTATTGAGATTGCAATTTAATCATCTAATTCTGTAAATTCCTAAAGAATCATAAATTCAAGTCTATATTAAAAAATTCCATTAGCTTTTATTATTTTTTATTTGTTTAGTAATTTTTATTTTTTGTTTATTTTTTGTTTATTTATTAAATATGATAAACAAAGTTAAATAATAAAATATAATAATATTTATTTATTACATTTGTTATCGTTTTTTGAACTCAATTTAAAATATATAGATTTATCTCAGAACTGATTAATTATTTATCATCAGTATCAATTCAATTTATAAACTTAATATGCAAAATTAGAAAATATATTAAAAAAAGTTAAATTATCAAGTTATAATCTTAATATTATTCAATGCAACAAGTTAATTTATTCAGAATAATTTGTCTACAAGTGATTTGTTTTTCATTTTTTATCATATTCATGAAAGAACCAAAATTTTTTTTTTTATTTAACAGTTATACAAATAATATTTAAATTATTGTCAATTATATTTGATATATATTTGTAAATTATAATAATGATTGTTATTTGAAAATCATTAAATACATTGGATGAGCAAAAGACAGTGACATCAGAAACCTACTTGCCTTTTCTGGTGTCTCTGTTATTTGACCTTTACCCACTTACATTCAATATGACGTACAATTCTTCTAGGCCCACTTGTAATCATCATTAAAATACTGGATTGAAAATTATCTATCTATTAATAAATGCATCAAACGTAGAAATTAATTATTACTACTTTCATAAGATAATATTTTTCAAATATATTAAACTACTACTTTAAAAAAAATTTTCATTCATTTTTTTTTTATTTTTTATTAATTTAATATTATATTATCACACTTTATATATTTTTTGTTATTATATACAATTGTTTTTTTTTTCTTTTTTTTTATTGAAAGTAATAAGCAGCATGACGTCACTGTGATTGCTTTAGTTAATTTTAAATTAAATAAACTACATCAGTTTCACGATCACAACACGTTTTTTAAACGGTACTTTAAAAAAAACCTTGTCTTTTTTTTTTTTTTATTAAATATATTATTATTGTTGATATTTTTTTTGCTTAAAAAATCAAAGTCATGCATATTGATTAAATTACAAATCAATTAAAAAAAAAAAAAAACTATTGTCTGATAATAAAAACCAAAAAGACAAAAAAATTGTGTAAGAAAAAAATAGAAAAAATATAGTTCGAATGGCTTCACAGTTAAATAGCTACTGTAAATATATATTTTGCATAAACGTCAAGTGACTCATCATGTGTCATGATATATTTATAATGATACAATTGCATGTCACTCGATTTTACATTATCATTAAAAAAAAAAAAGTTACAAGTATTTATTAGATAGATAGATTTTTTTTTAATGTACTTTTTGTTTAAATTTAAATTTTATTATGTATTGATATTATTATTTTTTTGTTAATTTATTTATTATTTTCCTTGAATCTGATATTATTAATAAATAATAATATTGCTATTGAATTTGATAACAAAATTGAAATAATGTACTGTTTAATTTTCAAGAGAAAAATCAATAGTTAGCTATATATCTGACATGAGTATAGAAATTGACGTTACATGGGAATATTAAAATAAACATTGATATCTTGTGTGAATTTTATTTTTTTATAATTTTTAATATTCATTTTAGTATATTGTAAATATATATTAAACATGTCAATAACATATCATATCTGTAAATACAATTTTTTATTTTTAAAAAATATTTCAAAATTAATTCAAATATTGATGAATAAATATTTCATTGATATTGATTTATATTAAAAAAAAAAAACATTATTTATCTTGAAATAATTATACTTATTATTTCCTAGTTATTATAATTAGTATTTTTTTTTTTTAATAAAAATATTTATCTTAAATTAATTGATAAATAAAAAATATTATTGTTAGTTTTAAACATATGGTACAATAAATATGCGTTAATATTATAAAAGCATTAAATTTGTTTGATGACAATACTTAATGAGTCCTTGAAATACAATCGCTTACGGTGTCTTATATAGATTTATTTTTTATTATTATCATTTTATATTTATATATCGTATATCTGCACATCGTATATATAACTATAATCAAAGGCCCGCACAATTTCTCACACTCGATCGCCTCAAGTCCTTGTTGTTGTTGCAACAATTTTCAATGAAAAAAAATAATAAAAAATATAAAATATTATGATGTAATCCTCTAGCACAACTCAGACAAGACACCAGATTGTTGTTGACAACAAAAAAAAAAAATAAAATTAATAATAAATATATAAAATAATGTATATATTCTCCGGATGTCAATTCATCCAATGACACAACTACAATGCGGAAGTTTACAAGAAAATATTGTCCCCATCTGTAATCTGCTTGCAATGTATAGAAAGTTAAATAAATTTTTATTTTTATAGAATTTTTTTTTTTAAAACTAATATATATATAAATATAAATTGATAAAAAATATATTTTATAAATTTTAATAAAACTGTTGAATATTTAATTAAATATTTTTATCAAGAAATTAAATTATATATTTCAATGCTATATGTTAAAGTATTTATATATTCAAAAGTTTATTCAAGTGAATAAAATTGAAATAAAAAAAGTATTCTTAGAAATATCAGAGTGACAAATTAAACTTAGTTTGTTGTTATATAAATTGAAAGTCAGTACTTATTATCGCATGAATAGCTCAAAGAATTTTATATAAAACCAACAATTTTTGATTAACAGTAGTTTATATTGAAAAAGCATGCATAAAATTAAAATCGATTGTCCCTGACAAAAGTTAAAAAACAAATTTAAAAAAATAATAATATTAACTAAAACAAAATCAAGTACATTTACAATGATTTGTTAAGGTCTCGGTCTGGGTCTTGGAATAGTCATATAGACGATCAATGGCGCGTAACTTGACTTTATTGATGATGAAAAAGAATAAAAAAAGGGAAAATTAAAAAAAATATATGTTATGCCTTCTGTACATTACATTACAATTTAATACAACGAAAAAAAAAAAAAAATTATGTACGACAGTACTCACGGACCGGTTCAGGGACGCTTCTTCGAGGCTTCTAAGACAAACTAAGTTTAAATGCATCAAACCAGATATTACTATCAAAAAAAAAAAATAATAATAATAATAAAATCATTAGCTATAATAAATTAGAAAATATAAAAATAAATAAACAAATTTAGTAAAAAAGAAAAAAAAAAAAAATTTAAATAACAAGTGAATAAATTTACTCCAACATAAAATTATTATTTAATTTTTTTTTTTTTTTTGATTTAAAACAATAAAAAAATAGAAGATGAGACTGGTTATCATTTGGCTTCATTTATAATGATAATAATAATGATAGTAATAATTTAAATCTTTAATGACGTTTTTATTAAAAATAAAATACGTAATTTTTTTTGTAAAAAATAAAATGGGAAAATAATTTAAATATATTATATTTTATTTGAATTAAATTGTGTATGGTTTGTTGAAGACACTAAACATAAATGTATATAAAAAATAATAAAAAATTTAATAGAATAAAATGCGGTCAATTGATTCGATCGTGGTACCACAATGCAAGTTGTATTCTTGGCATCACACATACTCAAGAATTTCTATATACTTATCGTTTTTTTATTGTAGTATAGCTAAAGGTAGACAAGTAGATAAAAGAAAAAAAAGAAAAAATATTCACGTGTTTGACTTGAATTGTTTGAGTTACAGTGGGAAAAACTTGAAATATTCTTGTTACTATTTCATCATGATATTCAATGAATTATATATAAAAAGTATAATAAGTAAATAAATGATTTTAATTTATTGATTTAAATTTATTTATTTTTTTTCAGTGATGTTAATCGATATGCAAAAATTCCTTGGAAAGACGTCAAGGTTGGTGACCTTATACATTTATCAAACAATGAAATTGTACCAGCTGATTTATTATTATTACGAAGTAGTGATCCTCAGGGTTTTGCACTTTTGGATACTTGTAATTTAGATGGTGAAACAAATCTAAAACAACGACAAGTTGTTAGAGGATTTTTAGATATTCAAGATACATTTCAACCATCAAAATTTAGATCAGTTGTTGAAGTTGATCAACCAAGTACAAAAATTTACAGGTAAATTTTATTTTTACAAAAAATACAAAAATAATTATCCATTAATTATATTATAAAACTTTTATTAATTTATTTTTAAGATTTTATGGTGCTGTTGTACATCCAAATGGTACCAGAGTACCAGTTACAACTGAAAATCTTTTATTACGTGAATGTTTATTAAAAAATACTGATTTTATTGAGGGAATTGTTGTTTATGCTGGTCATGAGACAAAAGCTATGTTAAACAATGGTGGTCCACGATATAAAGTAAATATTTATATTAATAATTATTATTGTTGTTGATTTTTTTTGAGAAAAAATAAGTAAAATAAAAACTAATGATATTTTAATAATTTATTTTACAGCGTTCAAGATTAGAACGACAAATGAATCTTGATATAATATGGTGTGTTTTGATACTAATTGTATTGTGTATTGTTGGTGCTGTTGGTTGTAAATTATGGCTATCAACATTTAAAACAACTACCTCTGTGCCTTTTTTGCCAGATTTTAATAATTCAAATTATGAGGGTATATTAACATTTTTAACATTTGTTATAATACTACAAGTTATGATACCACTTAGTTTATATGTTACAATGGAAATGGCTAAAGTTGGACAAGTTTATCATATTGGTCATGATACTGAACTTCATGATCCTGAAACTGGACGTAAAGCTGAATGTAGAGCTTTAAATATCACTGAAGAATTGGGTCAGGTAAATTATATATTAATTTATTATTGTATTAATAAAGTAATGAAGGACAATTTAATTTATTACATTATTATAAAAATAAAATAAATAACAAATAAATGTTTATTTATTATTTCATTTATTTATTTATTTTTTTTTCATTTGAATTATTTAGATACAATATGTATTCTCAGATAAAACTGGAACATTGACAGAAAATAAAATGATATTTCGTAGATGTATTGTTGGTGGTCAAGATTATGCTCATCTTGGTGAAGATGTTGATATAATGGCATGTACAAGATTAAAAGAAGATTTATTAATTGGTAATGCACGTCATCGACTTCAAGAATTTTTAATAATGTTGGCTATTTGTAATACAGTTGTTGTCAATACACAACCACATCATGACATCATGAATTCAAGCGGTGTTATTGAAGAGCCACAGAAAAATGGGGTCGCATCAATGAGGTAATATATGATAAATATGGAAATTTATTGTCATGTAGATTATAACAAATGTCGAGGGAAATCATAAATTCATTGAAATATTTTTACAATAATATATTATAACTATATAACTTTGAGTTAATTACTTGAGGGAATTTGGGAATAAATATATATTTTTAACAATTTTCATTATAAAAATTAATTTAAAAAAAAATAAATAAATAAAATATTTATGTATTTATTAACAGTAAATATACAAGAATATCAGAATCAGAAAATTCAACACCAGCACGTTCATCAACAGATAATAATACACCAATACTTGAACCATTATCAGTTAGTATTGAAAATTTAAGACCAAAAATATCAAGACCAAGATTATTAAATGTACCAGCAATACCAAGTTTAAATATTGGATTATTAAAAAAATATTCACCAAATGGTAATCGTTCAAGTCCTGATGAACGTGTTAATACATCAATAAATTCAGAAACATCAATAATAACACCACCACCAATTTATGAAGCTGAAAGTCCAGATGAACTTGCATTAGTATATGCTGCGAAAGCATATGATGTTAAATTAATAAAACGTACAGCACGTAGTGCTGTTATATCATTACCAGATAAATCAATACTTGCATTTGAAGTATTACATGTATTACCATTTGATTCAAATCGTAAATGTATGTCAATTGTTGTTAAAAATCCAAATACTGATGAAATTGTATTATATAGTAAAGGTGCTGATTCAACAGTATTATCATCATTATCATCATATGATGAAGAATCAATAAGTCATGTTAAAATACGTCAACAATTACATTCATATGGTAGACAAGGTTTACGTACACTTGTTATGGCTAGAAAAACATTAACTAAAATTGAATTTGATACATGGTTAGAAAAACATAATGAAGCTGAATTATCATTTGATAATCGTGAACGTAAAATACGTGAATCATATTCATCACTTGAATCACATTTAACATTACTTGGTGCAACTGGTATTGAAGATAAATTACAAGAAGGTGTACCAGAAGCAATGGCAGCACTTATTGATGCTGGTATTGTTGTATGGGTATTAACTGGTGATAAACCGGAAACAGCTGTTAATATTGCATATTCAGCAAAATTATTTTCACCAGCAATGCAATTATTAAAATTACAAGCTAAAACAAAATCAGCTGCTGAAAGTTTAATATATAATTTTTTAGAAACAATTGATATTGAAAATTCTGGTGGTGGTGGTGGTATTGATAATAATAATTTATCACATAGTCCTAATGATATTAATTCAGTTGATAGAATTGCACATAGAATTGGTAGTCCATGGCAACGACCACGTGCACTTGTTGTTGATGGTAAAACATTAACATTTATACTTGATTCAAGATCTGGTTTAACAGCACCATTTTTAAAATTAACACAAAATTGTTCAAGTGTATTAGCATGTCGTGCAACACCATTACAAAAAGCATATATTGTTAGAGTTGTTAAAGAAAAATTAGGAATGCGAACATTGGCCATTGGTGACGGTGCTAATGATGTTAGTATGATACAAACAGCTGATGTTGGAGTTGGTGTATCAGGTAGAGAAGGTACACAAGCTGTTATGGCATCTGATTTTGCAATTGCTAGATTTCCAATGTTAGCTAGATTATTATTATTACATGGACATTGGTGTTATGATAGACTCGCCAGAATGATACTTTATTTTTTTTATAAAAATGCCATGTTTGTCTTCCTAATATTTTGGTATCAATTGTATTGTGGTTTTTCTGGTGGTGTTATGATTGATCAAGTGTACCTGATGCTTTATAATTTATTATTTACTTCATTACCACCATTGGTTATTGGAATTTATGACAGAGTTGCTTCATCTAAATTATTACTTGAATCACCAGAACTTTATAGCCGGGGTAGACTTGCTTCTGTATATAAACCTCATTCATTTTGGATAACAATGGCTGATGCATTGTATCAAAGTATCATTGTATTTTTTGTTAATGAAGCTGTAAGTTTTATCATTATAATTTAATATCAATCAATCATTTTTTTTTATTATATTTATAATTAATTTTTTGTGTTTTTTTTTTTATTTTTTTAATACAGGCTTATTATGATTCCGTTGTTGATATTTGGGAATTTGGAACTACAATAACTACCTCTTGTATAGCTGTTATGTTACTTCATGCTGCAATGGAGTTTAGATCATGGGTATGTTTAATTTAATATATTAAATTTATATCTATTTATTTATTATACAAATTATACAAAATATATATATATTTTATTTCAGACAATTTTACATGTTTTAACGATAATTGGATCATTGATGATATTTTTTGGATTTTGCCTTCTATACAGTATTGCTTGTGTTAATTGTATGGGTTTACCAGGTTCATATTGGGTTATGCCTGTTGCGATGTCACGTCAAGTTTATTGGCTGACAGTTTTACTTGCCTCTGTTCTTGCTGTTTTACCCAGGTAAAATTCAATAATTAATTCAATAATTTAACAATTTTAATCCATCAAATTTTCTATCAACTATCATTATGTCAATATGACATTTCAATTTACTCATATTATTTTGAACTTTTAAACTCATTTCTGATATAGATAAAAGTTTATTTACTAAATACCAATGACCCTAATGTATCAAAAGAATAAAAAAAAGAAAAGACTCAATCAATGTCTCTTGATATGTCACTTCTTGATACACACATACTGCACATACTAATGGATGTTTTTTTTTTATTTTTTATTTCATCAGATTCGTTTACAAGACTGTTAAGAATACAGTGGCACCAGATATGTTGCAACAAGCTAAACTTCGTAATCGTATAAAACAAAAAGTAAAGCAAAATAATATTGAAAGAAATACATCAAATGATGAGGGTGGTCTTGTCGCCAATTGGTCGCGTTCAACTGAACACGCGACAATCAGGTACTAAAAAATTACTGATCTTACACTTTGATATCACATTGTAAAAATGAATATCTGAAGTAACCAGTACAAGGAAAAAAAAAATAATAAAAATATATATATCTACAACTGATAAATAAATATATATGAACTTGAACTCGATACTCGGAACGTGTTTTGACAGTTTGATATATAAAATGACAAATAGACTTGCACAGTTATATGTTATTTTATTTATCTATTATTTTTTATTTTTATTTTTTTTTTATTTATCTAACAGGCCAAGAACATATGAAGGCAAGAGCAATGTTTTGACTACAATTGTTGCCTGAAGTTAATATATTTTTATGAAGAATTTAATTTAAAAATGGAAAATATTAAACATTATATAATGTCTGTGTTGGAAACTACAGACTCATCAAAATGTGCCACACACTGGATTTATAAAAACACATACACAGTACAAGATTTAACTTCAAAAAATGAAGAAAAAATATTAAACTATGTGTAATTATTCATCGTACTAATGTGTAAAAGATTCTTTTTTTTTTTTTTTTGCATCGATAAATGTCAATAGTTTATTTAATATTGTTATTAAGACAATGAATTTTTACATTTATTTTAATTTTGTTTTTTGTTAAGTCAATGTGGCCTTCCGAATTCCCAGGACTACTTTTCGTTGCATTTATTGGCTGTGACGGTTAAAGGGACCAAGTCTTAATTAGTTAAATTGGGAAAATGCTTAAAATGAAAAAAAAAAAAAAATACATTTAAAATGATCAATCATGTGGTCATTAATTTAATGTCATATATACAGTAATGAAAACAAATCAGAAAAACTTTTTTTTTTTTAATTTGAGCATTAGTACATTAATTTTATTTTTTCATATTTAATATTCACATTATTACACAAATATAATTTCGATAAACGTAAAAATAAAAAATTGTTAATTATACGTAATATAAATAATTTTTTTTTGATTAAGAATTGGGAATATTTTCTTTGTGTTCAAGCAATTTTAATTTATAAAAAAAAAATTATTATTTTAAATAAGTATAGAATCAACCGAAATATTTTAAGTTAATTTTTATTATAATAATTATTTAAATTATCAACTATTGTATAATTTCTATGTATAGAAATAAAAAAATACAAAAAGAAAGAAAATTAAACCATAAATTTCTATGGTATAATTTTTGTTTGCATAATATGTTACAAATGCGCCATCGATTAAATGTTAACTAGATCAATTATTAATTATTATATATGTCGATAATCATCGTTATAACAATATTTTTATATTCAAAAAAATAAATAATACTTGATAATTATAATAATGTTTTAAAAAAAAAACAAACAAAATTAACGTTTTATTGTTCGTTAAAAAATATATAAATATATTGATAATATTAAATACAAAAATATAAAAGCAAATAAATAATTAAAAAATTTAATTGTTAAACAAAAAAAAAAAAAAATATAATTAAAGTCGCCGACAAAAAAAATTAAAAGATAAAAAAATAAAATAAAAGTGATATACATAAAAAATTGAAAAATTAAAAAAATTAAAATTTCAACAATAATGCTTTAATAATAAGACACTAATTATTGTTCCATAAAAAAAAGCACTGACGTGTACATACATGTATAGATAAAAAAAAAAAAAACCCACAAATTATATATATACGTATATATTTTTTCTTCATTTTATTATATCAAAATAAATATTAATTAATAAAAAAAAAAAAATGAAAATTATAAAAAATTATTTTAGAGAAAAAAAAAAAAAATAATTAAACCTAGAAATTATCTTATCTTGTGAATTTATCAGTGAACAAGTTGAGTATGCCAATATTGCAGTAAAAAAAATAAATATATATATATATCAAAAGTAGGGGGTACATAGAGTTTAAAGGGGTGATAGGGGAGAGAAGATAGAAATGCAGTTTAAAAGTGGGAGATCTTTTGGCGCGACTTGATTCAGTGCCTTCTTGGTCGACGTGCTGGCCACTGTGTTTTTTTATATTCTGTGGTTCTAATATTATTATCATTATTTTTGTATAACTCTTTTTATTTCTATTTTTTTCTCTTTTGTAAAAATCGATTATTACAAATTCCATCAAGACACCACGTGCATATTAGTGACAAAAATTAATTATTGGTAAGAATATGATGCAATAAAATTTAACTTTATTTTAGCCATAAGTTTTGTGTTTATATTTTATTTTTATCTTCTTTGTGTGTTGAAAGATGAACGAGCTCTTTGTAGCATAGTCAGCTGAGATTCCTTTTTTTTTTTTCTATCATATTCCTTTTCTACACCTCACCTTACCCTTCACTCACTAACATTTTCTATGATGTTTCGCATTCCAACAATGAGACTGCTCCTTCCGGTGTAATAATTATTAAAAAAAAAAAAAAAACAAACAAATAGTTTAAATAAATTATATTTTTTAAATTTAATTTATTTATATTATGTCATGGGTTTAAATGAATTTGTATAGATATTAACTTTGTAGCAAAATTAAATGTAGAAAAAAAAAATTTAAATAATTATTAATTATGTAGAACATGATAATTGAACCGGTTTAAAATGTCCTCAAAATATTTTCACACATGTCAGCTGATTATTTCAACGCGCCAAACAGTCTGTTAAAAAAAAAAGGGGAAAGATCATGGCTCAATTTTATTTATCTTTTAATTGTTTAATTACAAAATGACTTTGATTTAAAAAAAAAAAAAAAAGAATAATCTTATTAAATTAATATAAAAAAAATAGATTTGTTTTTTGTAGTTGTTTTATATATTTTTAAAATACTTTTAAAAATTCTATATGCTAAACTTGTTCACCTTCTTATCTGACTCTAGGCAATACTGATCATTTGAGTTTGACACGAGGTCATCAGCGTGGTTTCCTGGTAACGATATTGTGTGTTTATATCAAATGGAACTGTTGCCTCGTCGATGGGAAAAATCGACATTATTTTGCCACAATATGCATGCAAAGAGAAGGAGAAGGAGAATGATTATTACTGAAAAATAGTTATAGTTAAATATATATACATACAATTTTTATTTAATAATATATATATTTTTTTTTCTGAGAGAAGAGAGGGACTTGGAGAATTGTGCAACGTGATATGTTATGACCAGTTGTCATCAACAAATTGAGGTAGAAGAGCTGGTGATTAACATCTATCCATCCATTCATTATTATTATTATTTTTAATTAATTTCTAGACTTTTGGTGAGTTTAATTTTATTTTTATATTTAATTTTACAAGTTCATTTATTTAATGATAATAAAAACAATATTATCAGTTTACTATAATGATAATGTGGATATATTTTTAAATTTAACTTGGAATCATATCTTAATCGATTTTAAAATTATTAATTTATATTTGTTAGTTGATGTCATTTTTATAAAGATATAAATAAAATTAAAAAGGAGAAAGATTTTTCGAATAAAAGATAAATTTGTCATTAAAATTTTAAACAAAAAATATAAATATTTTTGTCAACTAACAAAATAAATATTATTTAGTTTGTAAATGTATAAAATAAAAATAATATTTTTCCTGTTTTAGTATGTTTAATAATGAACAATGAAAGTCAATGGACCAAAAGATGCCTTAGATAAATATGAAAATTCAGTGAATAATTCAAGTGAATTTTTGTGATTTAAATAAATTAATTGGAAGAAAAATAATTAAAACAAGTGTTGATAAAATAAAAAAATAAAAAATAAAGAACTAAAAGAAAGTCATTAAAAGTTATTATCGTATTATTATCAATCGGTGTGTCAATAGTATAATGAAAAATATAAATTCAAGGTTTACTCATTGAATCACCAAAAGTATTTTATGTGAACTGAATCACATGACATCATATCATACAATCAGAAGGTCAAAATATTCTTTGGAATCCGGAAAAAAATCCTCAGAATATTAAATAGTAAAATTGTTTATTTTGTCTATTGTCTACAATCATCATCATCATCAACTTCAGACAAGTGATACTTTTTATTTATTTATTTATTTATTTTTTTCAACAAGGATATTATTAATTGTCCTTGTTGAATGTGAAAGAAAACAAGTGCTATTTGATGAGGAAAAAAATATTAAATATATATTAAATTTTAATTTTTGTGATGCAACAAGACCAATTGATGATTTAAATAAAAAAAGATTAAATATTGTATAATCTTTGGATAAAGGACTAAATATAAAATGACTGTTACATATACTGCTGAAGTTGCAACCTGTCGTGGTTTTGGCTGTTTTTTGAAATTACTACTGAGGTAAATAATAATTCTAATAAATATTATATTTATTAAACAATTTCATTGAAATTTATTTTTCATATTTCAACACTTACTTGTGTTCATTTTTATTTTATTTTTTTTTTAATCGAGGAAATAGAGTAGAATCATTAATGGTAATTAATATATAAAATTGTGGGTAATGGTTTGGCTCAAAGTCATTTATTTATTTATTTATTTTTTCATAATAAAAATCAGCACGAGATTGATAATAAGTAGCTTGTATGTACATGACGTGATAGACATTAATTGCACACATATGCCGAACAAATGTGTGATTCAGTCATGAGAGATAAGATTAATTTCATACAAACTTAACAATTGTGTGAAACCTTCATTTCGTAAACTCCCCCAGACATTCATTTTAAAATATTATTTATAAAACAAAATAATAATGATTTATTACAAATAAATTTTATGTTCTATACAAATAAATATATATACTTTTAACAAAGCTGTATATTTAAAATAAAATGATAATTATAATTTCTTTAAACACAATTAAAGGTGGTACTTTGTTGTTTTTTTTTTTTTTTTTTTTTTTTTTTTTTGACAATATATTTGTCATGTTGAGGTCGCAATGAACTGTCTGGCACACCCGTTTATTATTACCAAAATAGAATTTGTCATGCTCGTTGGTTTCAAGAGGATGTCATCGAAAAACAAAAAAAGAATAATGACAAATAAATACATAAATAATACAATGACTATAAATTGATATTTAACATTTAAAAATATATTGCTAAATTAACATTTTCAATATAAATTATATTATTATTTAAAAAATAAAATGATGATATACTTTGATAATAAATAAAATTATATTTTTTAAAAAACTGTATGATTTATCATAGGTCAGTAGGATTGTGGGTTAATAGATGAATAAATATAATTTTTAAATTTTACTAGTTATTTTCTTATCGATTCGTTGAACTATATAATGTTTTAAAAAAAAAAAAAAAAATACGACACGAAATAACGTATGCTAACGGTGTCGAGTCACGGTCATCTACCCTGAATTATTATTATTATTTTTATACTCAATTACCTAGATACATTTTAACATATAAATAAAAATTTACTCAACATTTTTTAAAAATTTATTTGTTTTTTAAATTACTAAATATTTATTTAATTATATTTCTAGATGGCGAGCAAGTATTTACAAACTTGTATGGATGGATTTAGCACTATTTTTAGCAATATATTATTCATTATCAGCATTGTATCGTTTTATTCTTAATAATTCACAAAAACGTACATTTGAAGCAATTGTTGCATACTGTGATGAATACAGTGATCTCATACCATTGTCTTTTGTACTTGGTTTTTATGTAAGTATAGTAATGACAAGATGGTGGAATCAGTATATTTGTATACCTTGGCCTGACTCAATTGCTGTATTTGTATCAGCTACAATACATGGTAATGATGAACGAGGTAGACTCATGAGACGTACTATTGTTAGGTAAATTTAGAAAAAAAAAACATTTAAAGAAATAATATTTATACATAGACTGTTGCCAAGTCCAAAGATTGATAATATATTGACAATATTTTCTTTACAGATATGTATGTGTTTGTTTAACTCTTGTATTAGCAAATGTATCACCTCGTGTAAAAAAACGTTTTCCTACACTTGATCATTTTGTTGAAGCTGGTCTTTTACTTGAAAATGAACGTGTTATATTTGAATCATTAAATTCAAAGTTTCCAAAACCAAGTAAACATTGGCTACCAATTGTTTGGGCATCAAGTATTGTAACAAGAGCTAGAAAAGAAGGAAGAATACGTGATGATTTTGCTGTTAAAACATTGATTGATGAATTAAATAAATTTCGTGGTAATTGTGGTAGACTCATACATTATGATACAATATCAGTACCATTAGTTTATACACAAGGTATATACAATTTTTATTTTTATAATTTATCAATTGTGTAATTATGAAACAATTTATAACAAATAATTAATTTATTTATATTTTATATTTCAGTTGTTACACTTGCAACATATACATATTTTTTAACAAGTGTTATGGGTAGACAATGGGTTGAACAAACAGCTGGTGGTAATCCAGAACAAGCTGCTAAAATACCATCAAAAATTGATTTATATTTTCCAGTATTTACAACATTACAATTTTTTTTTTATATGGGTTGGTTAAAAGTTGCTGAAACATTAATTAATCCATTTGGTGAAGATGATGATGATTTTGAAGTTAATTGGATTGTTGATAGAAATTTACAAGTTAGTTATTTAATTGTTGATGAAATGCATCATGATCATCCAGAATTAATAAGAGATCAATATTGGGATGAAATATTTCCTGTTGAATTACCATATACTGCTGCTGCTGAACAATTTCGTGAAGAGCATCCAATAGCATCAACTGCTGGTATTCAATTATCAGCAGCACAACAAGAATTATTACCATCATCAGTAAGAATTGATGAAATGATAAATGCTGGTTCATACGGTGAAAAATTTCGTAATGATATTGCTGATGATGCTGCATCTGGAATTCATTTTATGGCTGGTGATAAATTATCAAGAAGTGCTAGTAGAGTTAGTGCTAGAGATAGAGCTCTTAATACTGGATCAACAGCAAGTAATATTGGTGGTTCATTACCAAGAGTTAATAGTATTACAAGTTTTGTTAAAAGAATTTTTACAAAAGATGATAGGCCTGATGGTAATAAAACACCTGGAAGAATTCCAAATTCAAGTTCATCAACATCATTACAAAATCGATATGGTGGTGCTGGTGGATCAATGAGAATTGGTGTTATTGAAGAAGTTGATGAACAAATGACAATGACTTCAATACGTCCAGATTATCGTCCACATGTTGCCAGTATTTTTCCTACTGGACCACCTATACCAAGTGCTCCAGTTGATGTACCCAGAAAAATGTATAGAAATGGAGATATATTGTCAACCAGTGCTCCTGCTGGTCCAATAAATCCAACACGTTATCAAAGGTAAAATTGATATACTACTCATTATTATTTTTTTTTAAATTAAATAATTATTTATTTATTTATTTATTTTTATTTTTTATATTTTATATTATTAGACCGCAATTAACATCTAATTCAGCACGTTCAAGTGTTGTTTATGATTATGGTCCTGTTGAAGAAGACAATATGAGTATGCAATCAACATGCCCATCAACAGGATCATCACAAATTCATCCAGAAGATGATGAATTTACAAAATTAAAACTTGAGCGTGACAAACAAAGACACGATAGAGCAATGAAAAAATTAGCAAGAAGTACAAGTGAAAATCAACAAATAACTGGATCTTCTGTTGATTTAAGTCGTGAAAATCTTTTACTTGGTGAACTTGCTGAAGCATCAAGAGTATCATTTGGCCAGGGAAATCATAGGGATGATTATCGCGAATCAGACAATGTATAATAGCTGTATGTAATTTTTTACATTATTTATTTCTTTTTTTTTTTTGATGATTTTAGTGATAAAATACAGTGCCACATAAGAAATATTATCAAGCAACTTTCTAACATATAGGACAAATTTTTATTGTTAAAATTATTATGTAAGTATATTTTCTTCTTTGAAACTTTTTAAAAATATATATTTATCAGCTAATTAAATTTTATTATGTATACAAACAATAACCAGAAAAGCAATAATCGTTTTTTTATAATATTGATTATGTAAATTTTAAATTGTAGATCATTTTTTTTTTTTTTTTAGCACTAATTGACAAATCAAGCCTGTACTTTAATAATGTTTTTTCAAAATATTTATCTTCGTTGTATGTTTTTTTGTTTTTTTTTTTTTCAAATTAGAAAATTATTTGTTAAAAAGTATTTTATAAAAAATTTTTTATATCATGATATGAATATCACAGGCTAGTGTCTTGCGTCAAGAACGTAATAACCATAATTATGTACAAATGATTATAATAATAATTAATTAATATTTTCTCGCTTTTTTATTGCAAGCAAAAATATAATATTTACAATTCGCTTAATGAAAATTCAATAAGCTTATTTTTTATAGTAAATTTAAAGCTCCATTTGGAGAAAGACGCTCATACTGCTCATGTCTATTTTTTTTTTTTGTATTATAATAAACAATCACAACGATTTAGGAATATTTTTTAATTAAAATTGACAAATTATTAATAATAATAAATTTTTGAAAACAATGGAATAAAACATTCCAGTTTATTAATTTAATAATGTAAAATGTGGTGCTTTATTCGAAAGTCTATTTTTTATGTTTAAACAACAAATTGTTTTTAAAACAGTATTACAAATTATAATTATATATACTATTCAATAATTTTTAAAAATAAAATAAATTAATAAAATGATCAATTAATAGTTAATTTTTATTGATGTTATTTATTTTTATTTCTTAAAGAATTATGTAATTTTGAAGGAACACATGTGATGTTGGTAGAATTAATTAGAAGATTTTTAAAATATTTGTACTTGTAAGTATATGACTCATCACAAGTTCAAGAAGTTGATGATTTTAATACTGACTTATTTGTTATCTTGAAAAGTATTTAATAAAAATTGATAAAATATATTTTTTTATGTTACAGTCTTAATTTATTTTTATATAATCTCAAAATTAATAATAATTATATTTTTTTACAGTTTCTCGTGATAATTCTACAAATCTATCGTTATTACAAAAATCTTTGTATGTATGTAAATATTTAAGTTGAAAATCTTTAAATTTTTCAGTAAAAAATTTTATATACTCTGGATGTTCTGGATCAACTTCTAGAAATATATGTCCAGTTGGAGTGAGAGCTTTTGATGCATATTTTAAAATTGGTTTTATTATTTTAAGTCCATCCGGGCCTCCATCCAAAGCGTTTATATCTTCAAATCTAAAAAAATTTATAAATTAAATATGATTTATTCAAATGTTTTCTTTTTTTTGTCTATTTTAAATAATAATATTACATTTTAATTTCTGGCTCTAGCTCCATAACTTTTTTGGTAGGTATGTAAGGTGGATTACTGACAATAACATCAAATTTTTCATTCTTAAAATCAATATCTGATATATTTGATGATGATTTAAAAGTACCATCAGTTTCTAATGTTACGTTGACTATTTGTACTCGATCATCAAGACCAAGATTTTTTCTATTTTCTTTGGCAAGATCACAAGCATCAGAATTTTGATCAACAGCTATACATTCAATCTATAAATGTAAAAATATTAATTTTATTATTTATAGAATTTATTTTTATTGAATTATTAAATTTACTTTTTTACAAGAATGAGCAAGAGCCAAAGATATTGCTCCAGATCCACAGCCAATTTCAAGTACTCTACATGTATCCCAAGAACTTTCAGATATTCTTTTCAAAATAAAATCAATTAAATATTCTGTCTCTGGTCGTGGAATAAATATTGGTGGTACCAGTTTTAATGTTATATCACGAAAATCCCATTCACCTATTATATATTGAACTGGCATTCTGAAATAATTTTCATTTTATTATTTAACTATTTAAAATCATTTTTATTAATTAATTTCAGAAAAATATATTTACCTTGCTAGTCTACATTCACAAAGCCTGTCCAGTTTTTTAATTTGTTCATCAGTTAATCGTTGATCATAAATAGTCACAAGATCAAATATCTAAATACATTTAAAAAAAAAAAATTATTACATCCAAGTAATATGTTTGCATATGATTAACATTTTTTAATTTTTATTACTTTTGTTTTTCCTACAACATGAGCTATTATGTGTTCAATTGAAGAAATTGGCTCAGGAACACCCTCGTTTTCAAATCGTTGACCCCAATGTTTGATGAATCCTGCAAGTGTATCATCTCTAGTTGTCACTGTGCAAAATAAATTTATTAATTTTTCTGGACGATGATTTAATATTTTGTATTTGTTTGGCATTCCACCAAGTCGATTAAGATTTCGTAAAAATATTTTTGATGGTAACATCTTTATTGTTCTTGACCTTTGTTAATAAATTAAATATTAAATTTTTTTCTTTATTTACAAAACAATCAGAAATTAATCATGAATAATCCTAAAGGTGAGTTTTCAATAATTCAATAAAAAAAAAAAACAAAAAGCTGATTGTTGGTCAAGTAGTTGTTGAATTAATCGGCTCTTAAAATCCATAACAAAGTTCATTTTTTGGACAATAGATAAACACCAAATTTTTGTAAACATCCACGTGTGTCAAAATAAAAAAAAAAGAAAGAGAAAATCAATGACATGTTGGTGTAAAATCATTGGCTTATAATACTTTGTTATTACATTATCATAAAAATAATAAATAATAATTAAATATTAATCAATAATATCAACAACAATGGCTGTAAGTATTTTTACTTTTATGGATAAATTTTTACTTAAATTTTTATTAAATTTATTTATTAATTAAACAATGTTTACAAAATTAAAAATAATAATGATTATTTACCTATCATTATTTTTATTTTTTTACATAAATGATGATACAGCAATTTTGTAAATTTATAAATAGTTACATAAAAATTAATAAATATTTTGTAATTAAATTAACATAACCTTTGGTACTTGAGTTATTTTTTTATATTAAAAAATTTATATATTTATTTTTAGCCTCCAACAAAAAGTAGCAAAGTTGGAACAAAAGGTTCCAAACAAATTGTCGAAGAAAATGTATCAACATTAAGTTTTTATCGTAATATGGTATTTGCTGCTGTTGGAATTTATTTAACAATAATGATGGTGTTTTTTGAATTTACAACTTTAACAATTGTAAGTTTATTTATTTTATATTTTAATAATTATTTATTTATTTGTATAAATTTATTTATTTTTCAGACATTAACAATAATCACTGCCATAGTATACGTAGCATGTTATCAATTTATGGTTTATATGGCCAAGACTCAGTACTCTGAAACAGGTCAGCTTTCTAACTCTGGTGTTGATCTCAACATGGAGGGTGGAATTGCTGAGTAAGTTCCAACATAATTAAAAAAATAAAACAAATGTTAATTATACATTTGTATACAAATAATTTGTTAAATTTGCTAATAATATTTAATGATTTTTTAGACACATCAAAGACTTAATTATTTTAACTTCAGCTAGTCAAGTTTTATCTTTAATATCAAATTATTTTTGGCTATTGTTACTATTGGTAAATGAGATTATATTATTAATTTTTTCAAATTGTTTTTTTTATCTTAAATGTTATATTAATATATTTTTATAATTATCAGGCACCTTTACAAGCACTTTGGATGCTTTGGAGTAAAGCAATTAGACCATGGTTATCCTCAGGAAGTGAGGAACAACAACCTGAAATGACTGAAAAAAAACATAGAAAACTCGAACGTAAACTTGCTCGTCGTATGTAAACTAAATAATAAAATAATTTTTTTTTTATTATATATAGGTATATAATAAAATTTTAAAATAGATCAATTAATTTCAACATTTTGCTAATGTTATTTATTTTATAATTTTTATAAAAACAAGATTTAAAAGATACATTCGGTATAATTATTATGAATATTTTAATTTAAAATAAAAAAAAAAAATGCAAATTATTACAAAGGTATATTTGCGGAATAGATAATTTGATTGAAGAAAAATAGAAAAAATATTTTCTCTCTTAAACTGCGTAAATTCATATGATTATATCACGTTGACTCGCATCAGCATGGTCGTGTCGGTGGTGGTATGATCGAAAGTTGTTCAATCAAAAAAGGTTTAAGATTATGATGGCAGACTACAACTAGTAGATTGAAACTATAAGATTGTCTAACTTGTTTAATATTATTTTACAATTTATTAACGCTCAATAACTTAAAATTTTATCTTTATCATATTCTGTTAACATTTCAACATTTCAAAAAATAATTGTATCATAGAGATATAAATTTTTTATGTTTATTATTTTCAACAATTTCAAAGAGTAAAATTTGCATATGGTTTTTTAAATTGTCTTTAAACTATTATCTAAAAAAAGAAAGAAAAAAAAAAACATATTGCTAGACCAATAACTGAGGATTTTAAATTTACTTATTTATTTATTTTAATTTTATATATTTAATAAATTTAAATTTTATTATTTTCTGCGACTGCACCACGTGTCACAATACAAGTTGTCTACTTAAGTCATTCGAAATCCAAACTTGGCCTCAGTTCGAATGAGGAAACTAACGACTGAATAGCTCCTCAAATAAATATTTTATAGTACTCTTGTGTACTTTTTCTTTTTGCCAATATAAAGATAAATATTTAAAAAAAAAAAATAATTTTTTCTATTAAAATGTTTTTTAACGGTTTTAATATTATTTATGTATTATTATTAACAATATTATTCAATATTAATTATAATACAAGTGCACATGATATTTGTAATAAAAATTGGACAGATTGTGAAAATCCATGGACAAAATTACAACAAAAAAAATTTAATAATGATTTAAGTGATAATGATTTTAATTTTAGTGAACAAATTAAACAAACAAATTTTGATATTCCATGGTTTTTAAATATACCAATATTACCAGTTTTATTTGCAACATCACCAACATTACCAAATGGTCATTGTAAAAGACAAGCACAACTTTATCTTCAAGAATTACGAAATGGAACACTTTGGGCAGCTAAAAGTGAGTATTATAATACAATATTTTATTTACATGTTATAATTTAAATATCTATATTATTTTTAATTATCATTTTTTTTTATAAATTGATTTGTTGTTGATTGAAAAATAGTATTTATTTATTCATGAAACTATTTGTTGATATCCTTGTAATTTTAATTTTTTTGTATAAAATAAATATTATAATTTATTGACGTACAGATTTAATTATAGTGAATCTTTGATCTTAATTAATTATTTGTATTTTAAATATACAAAAATAAATGTAATAAACTTGATGAAAAAAATTATGTCAAGTCTTTTCATTAACATAATGCTCTTTAACCCAATATAAAGACGTGATAATTTTTTTCTCATCATGTTTACTATAATTTTTTTCTCAGTATAATATTTAACTTGTTTAACTATTTGAATATTTTTTTTTTTAAATTTTATTTTCTTCGTTTATCAAACAACTCAATCTAATACAAAAAAAATAAAAAAACAAGAAACATCTTTATCTCGGGTAATAATTTTTAATTAAAAAAAAATATATATATCTATTTATTTACAGTAGACTTTTTTTTTATTTTTAATTAATAAGAAAATAAATAAATAATTTAAATGGTAAATAAATAAAACTAATGGTGGAAAAATAAAAAGAAAATTTTTTTAAATTTATCTTGACATTGACTTAGACTCTTGTCATTTAAAACATTCTAATTTGTCGGCTTAATTCAAAGTCAATTAATACTTTGAAAAATATATTTATTCAATTATTCATACATGTTATTGAATTGTAAACAATTAAAATATTTAAATATTATTTATTTTAAATAATATAATATATCTATATATTTATTTATGATTTTTTAATTTTATTTTTTATTTATTATTTACAGTGTTTGATTCATCAGCAAAATATCCAGATGGTATAATTAATGGACATGTTAATCATTTGGGTAATTTTGATGAATGTTATAATTTAAAAGTTAAAATACCATCTTATAATAATAATAACAATAATGATGATGAAGAAATAAGTGGTAATTATTGTTTAGTTAAAATTGAATATCAACATAATAAAATACCAATTAATAAACATGGTCCTCACACACTTGATTTTGATCCAAATGGGTCAGTATGGGAAGCAATTCAGGTCAGTGATCGCATGTAACCTGTTTTAGAATATATATTATGTAACTTTTTTTCATCAAGGTTCCCTTTTCAATCTCCAAAATAATAATTTTTTTGAAGGTCAACGACCAGGCCCTGGTCTCATTTGAATGAAATAAATTACACAATAAACATCAATCAAATTATGTCAAATTTATACATGAAAAAAAATAAATAAAAAAATATACTTAAAATTAATAATAAGATGATTTGTGAAAATATAATATAATATATGCATATTTATTTATTTGCTTTAAATAATAATAATTTTTTTTTTTTATATAAATTTATTTGAAAATAGGAAAAAGGAGATTTTCGTCGTGCAAATAGAAAAAAAATGGAAATGGCACTTTGTGTACCAGCAACTTGCAGTGCTGATGATATTAAAAAAGCATTATCAAAACCATTGGAAATAATTGGAAAAGATAAACAAATATTAGTTACAACTGGAATTCGTGCTAACACGTGTCAAACACAAGGAGATGAGCCTGAATTCTCAAATGCTGCCAAGGTCTACTGGTAATTATTTAAAAAAAAATATATATCTTAAATATATTAATGTATAGGTATATATTTTTTTTCTTCTCCTATTTATATGTTTATTATTATTCTTCTTCATCAAGGTTTATAATTCTTACATAATACAAATTTTAACTTATTTCTTATCTTTAATTTATAAACAAAATAAAAAAAAACATGTAGAATTCAAAGTTGAATAAACTCTTAAAAAAGAATAAATAATCAAATTGAAAATATTTTGTTTTAGCTATGTAATATTGGGATTTTTTATATTTACTGGATTGGGAACTTGGTACGATGTATCAAAAAATAAAATTTACAATGAACAAATAAAAGATAATGATGCTGATGTTAATGATGATAATGATGTATCAATTATTGGTGATATACTTTGTTGTTTTTCAATTAAAAGAAATTTTAAAAGTATAACTGATATCACATATACTCATCCAGGACTTGATAGTATCCATTTTATTAGATTTTTATTTATGTGTATGGCAATATTTGGACATAGAATGATGGAATTTTATGGTTTGCCTGTAACTAACAGTCAATATCTCGAAGAAGTATGTAAAATTATATAAATTAATTCATTTATTTATCATTGAAACTATTTAAATAATAATTTGTTTAATTAATTTTAGACTTATAAATGGCGTTGGCTTATTGTCATGTATAATGGACCAATAATAATTGAAGTTTTTTTTGCATTTGGTGGTTTATTAGTAGCATATTTTTTACTTGCTGAATTAGATAAAACTAAAAAACTTAATTTTATTGCAGCTATAGTTATTCGTTATTTAAGGTGAGTAAATTAAAAATATAATAAATATATTAAAATAAAAATGTAAATATATTATTATGAAATATAATTAAATTTAAAAATATAAAAAAAATTTATTATTTATTAACAGGCTGACACCACTTTATCTTTTGGTTGTAATGTTTATAAGTTTAATTTTACCTCACTTGGGCAATGGACCTTACTGGCACTCCAAGGTTCTTCTGGAAAGCACAACTTGTTCAGAAAATTGGTGGACAAATATGCTCTATATTAATAACTATGTCAATGTCGAAAGATTCGTAAGATAGATAAAATTATTATTAACTATATTTTTTTAATATTTCAAAATTATTAATATATGTATGTATGTTTTTTTTTTTTTATTTTATTTTTTATTACTACTATTATTGTTGATTTACAGTGCATGTTTCAAACATGGTATCTTGCTGTTGATTATCATCTTTATATCATAGCACTTGTTGCTGTTTATTTATTTTGGAAAATGCCCCGTAAAATTGGATACCCATTTCTTATTTCAATTATAATAATTGGTTGTACTATTCCATTTTATTATACATATTATCACAATGTACCACCAATGTGGTTGGGTTTACCTTAGTAAGTTTTAATTTAATAATTTAATTTTTTTTTTTCAAATTATTAATAAAAATAATATTACTATGTTGTTTATTGTTTTTTTAAGCCTCAGAGACATCAGA
The DNA here is from genome assembly GCA_011426435.1 of Lysiphlebus fabarum. Taxonomy (NCBI): domain Eukaryota; kingdom Metazoa; phylum Arthropoda; class Insecta; order Hymenoptera; family Braconidae; genus Lysiphlebus; species Lysiphlebus fabarum. Next base: position 43,270 of record WSYQ01000123.1, read on the forward strand.
GAAATTGAATATTTTGTTGAGCATTATGTTAAAACTCATGAACGTATACCTTCATATTTTGTTGGTGTTGTTGCTGGTGCAATAATTTATGATCACAGTTTATCACCATGGAGACTTGCTAAAGTAATTAATATTTAAATTATTTTTATTATAATAAATAAATTTTTAATTATTATTTTATATTTTAAGGTATGGTCAAGAACATTGATAATACTATTTGGACTTGTATTGAGTTCAGCAACTCAAAATATGGCATCGAAATGGTATGATCCAAATTACATTGCAACACCACTTGAATCTGCATTGTACTCTAGTTTAAGTAGGCCTGCTTTTGCAATGTCCATTATTGCAATTGTTGTTTTGCTCACAATTGGTGATGGATTGGGTAATTTTATTTTTTTAATAATTTTGTTATTGAAAAACAAAAAGATGAATAATTTACATATTATGTTAAATTGAGTAATATCATTATATTTTTTTGTTTGTCATCATTTAATTTATGATTTTAATTTTTTAACAGAGACCTATCATGCTTTATTAAAACCCCGCTGGGTTCAGCCTCTAGCTAGGCTTGGATATGGAGCCTATTTAATTCACAATATTCTTCAAATATATGACCTTGGTTTTACAAGGCAAACAAGAACATTCTCATTTCATACCGGAGTAAGTTATTTTAATAAATTTAATGATATGTATACAATATGTATAAATTATAATATATTTTTTATTTAATTTTATTATAGATATTTGAAACTTCAAATGATTTAATTGTAACGTTTTCAATGTCGCTTCTTTTATCGTTGACGATAGAGGGTCCTTTTAGAAGGCTGGAAAAGCGATTTATTATGAAAAAAAAAATTGAAAAAACAACAATAAAAAAGTAAATATATTTATTTATTTTTGATGATTAAAAAATATATATATTTCAATAACTTTTAATTATACTATTTTTAGAGACAATGTCGAGAACAATGGATTGGCTAAAAAAATTAATTAGTTCACATCAGTTCAAAGAAGTTTAAAAAAAAAAAACAAATATAGTTGTATCATATTTAAATTATTTTTATATATTTATGTTTTAATATTAATTAAAAAAAAGTATTGTGATCTCAGTTGAATTTTTATTGACCATAATTGATTGATTGAATGATATTTATATAATAAAACCAAGTATTTAACACTTTTAATAAATTTCTATATATTCCTAATAGATTTCGATTTCTTACCCCTCAAAAAAAATGCATTTCGAAAATAACTTACAGCTTTCGAAAATTAATTACAGGTTTCACTAAGCACTTACACTTTTAAAAATACTCTTTTGTTTATAATTAACTATAATAATGTTTATAAATATTTTTTTTTTTTTTTATATTATTTATCCAAAGAAGAACCCTTTTTTACCGAATGCCTCCCCAGCAGTGTTTTTTATTTATTTATTTTTTTTCTAAATACATAGTTCCGTTATCCCACAAATGTTACATTAAAATACATATGATATAGGTAGTAATGTATATTTTTGTGTGTTTATTTATGTTATCTCAAAGTAACAAAATAATAATCTAAAATATCATACAAGTGATACCTTTAATATATACATAATGTATATCATAAAAATAAAACAATGGTAGGTATAATAATTACATCAACAATTTTCTATTAGCTGTCAAAAAAACATTTATTTTTATCGATCAGCAAGCACCAAGCATCAAGTGTCATTAATAACATAATATTTACACTATAATAATGTCTAGGTATGTGTTAAAAATCGAAACTTTTATAATAATAAATATTAAAATGTAATACATTGTCTAATTAAATAAAAACTTTTTATTTTGTGGTTTAACCAGTTTATTTATTATTTTTTTTATTTATATAAACAATTATTATTTTTTTTTTACTATCTTTTAAATATATAAGTATCTATATATAAAAAAAGAAAATGTAATAATAATAATAAATATCCTATTTATTTTCAGTTTGTAAATATATATTTAAAAATTAAAAAAAAAAAAAAAAACGATAATGGAGTGTGATTTATTTACAATGTTTTACGTAACTTTCAAAAGACCTTTTGAAGGACAACAAAAATAGAAAAAAATAAATAAAATACAGCTATATGATGTGTCATGTAGGGAAATGAAAAAAAAAAAGAGAAAAAAAATATTAAAAAAAAAAAAAAATGATTACAAACACGATAGCTGTAACATCAACAAGAAAAAAATGTATAATAATACTGATGGTTGTTTTAGTGCCATGTGCAATATTAAATTTAATATCAACACCAAATATGTCAGAAGAGACAATATTACAAAATGGTATTGCTGAATTACAAGTAAAACTTGAACATTTACAATCAAAATATATAAATATACAAGAAGAAATAAATATATTATCACATCAATTATTATCATTTACTGATAATAATCATAACATTCCAGATTTACAATTTTTAATGCCAAATACAACAACAAATATAACAAGCATTAAATTACCATCAGTATATAATTTTTTTCCTCATATATTAAATGATCATAATAGTCTTAGACCAGCATTTTTACAAAGTAAAAATCGTTGTGGTGTTAGTATGGTACTTGGTGTACCAACAGTTAAAAGAGATGTACAAAATTATTTAATGTCAACATTAAAAAATTTATTAGATCGTATGACACCAGATGAAGCATCTGATACAATTATAATTGTTATGGTTGCTGAAATTGATATTGATTATGTAACATATATTGCTAAACAAATTGAAGTACAATTTCCAATTGAAACAGATAATGGTCTTATTGAAGTTATATCACCATCACCATATTATTATCCAAATTTTACAAATTTACGTGATACACTTGGTGATGATCATCAACGTGTATTATGGAGATCAAAACAAAATTTAGATTTTGCATTTTTAATGTCATATGCACAAACAAAAGGAACATTTTATATACAATTAGAAGATGATATATTAGCTAAAAAAAATTTTATAACAACTATGAAAACATATGCATTACAAAAAATAAGTATGAAAGAAAATTGGTTTGTACTTGATTTTTGTCAGTTAGGTTTTATTGGTAAATTATTTAAATGTGTTGAATTACCATGGCTTGTACAATTTTTTTTAATGTTTTATAATGATAAACCAGTTGATTGGTTATTAGATCATTTAGTATCAACAAAAGTTTGTAGTCTTGATAAGGACAGTGTAAGTTTTTAATATTTAAAATTTTTTTATATTGTTGAATGAATATTAATTTTTTTATTAATATTTTTATAGAAACATTGCAAAATAGCCAAGGCTGAATTGTGGTTACACTATAAACCATCTTTATTTCAACACATTGGTACACACTCATCACTCAAAGGAAAAGTACAAAAATTGAAGGTAAAAAATTTATAATAATAATTATTATTATTAAATTAACAATGTTAAATAATTATTTATCTATTTTTTTTTTTATTATTCAAGGATAAACAATTTGGTAAAATAACATTATATTATGCTCATAATAATCCTGATGCATCTGTGGAAACTCAAATAACATCTTATAAACAATATACACTTCGCAAGGCCTACAGAGGTGAATCATTTTTCTGGGGTTTATTACCACAACCTGGAGATTATTTAAAATTTAAATTTGTACATCCTATTTTTATAAAAAAGTAAGACATAAATACCTAAACATAACTATATAATATATTATTTTATTTTTTTAATATTAATATTTTATTTTTTATAGATATTTATTTAGAAGTGGAAACCCAGAACATCCATTGGATCAATTTTATAATACAACTGTTGAAATTTTTCCTGTTAATTCAAAATCAATTGATAGAAATAGAATTGATGTTACTGAGGATGGTTATATTATTATTGGTAATATATTTATTTTTTTAAATTTATTATCATATTTAAAATATTGACGAAATTAAATATATTAATTTCTTTATTTTGTTTCTTTCAGGAAAATTTGATAATCTTGGAATTGCTCAAGGTACAGTTGATAAAAAATATGGTAAAATTGCTGTTATGAGATTATCAGTACACAGTGAGAGTGACAATTGGGCAATTTTATCAGAGATACATATTGTACCAGATGAAAGCAGTTGACGTACTAATAAAAGTGGAGGAAAGTTTTATCGCTACCAAGTGCACTAGTTATTCTGGAATTGAAATAAATATATATAATAATTTAAGAAATATTTATATAAAAAAAGAAATAGCTTAAATAACAGTGCAATCAGTCAATATGACAGCCATAATTAAAATTCAAAAGGTATTTAAGTGCCTGCCAATATAAACTACAGTTAAAATATAATTTTGGATTTGATAAATTAAATTACAATATACGGTAAGAGGCTCTAATTAATATCTATTATTATCTCTCTACATTACATTCGCATTATTGTGAGTTTACTCTTTTTTACTGATATTTATTTTTTTTTATTAATATGTATATTTTACATACATATATTTATACTTATATATTTTTCGAGCATTAACAATATTATATTTATATATAAAAATAAAATAGAAATATTGCTGACAAATCATAATACAAACTATAAAAAAAATAGATACTGAAAAAAATAATTTATAAAAAACAATACTACTCTATTTTCAAAGAATTTTTAAACTAATTTTCTTATTATTACTTTGTTGAAGATTAAATATTTATGTTATACAGTCTAGTTATTTTATTATAAAAATAATAATTATTTATCAAGTGTTTTAATTGTTGTTTATTTTAAAATTCAAGTGTCATGATATTTTATCAGTATTGCAATTTCCAGTAAATGATATTATGTTTAAATACTCTGTGTACTTAATTTAAAAATATATATTTATTTTTAATTGTTGGATTAAAAATATTTATAAAAAAATATTTCTATCTAATTTCAATAATATGCATATTATTTTTATTCATTTTTTTTGAGTCATTTACAATAATTAACAAATTGATAATACTCATTTTTATATTTCGGGTTATTAAATGACCAAAATTGTATATGGCCATTGTGATTAATGAATAAAAATAATTTTATTATTATTATTTTTTTTTCGTTTATTTTAAAATATACAAAATAAAGCAATACAAATAAAGTACTTCTTATTTACAAAAAACTAAAAATAATAATATTAATCAACAAGTGATAAAAAAAAAAACATTAAAATTGTGTATTTATTTGTATTTAATTTTATATGTCGTGATGATAAGTTTAGAATGAAAGTAAATTCTAAAATATATGAAAAATTATGTAACAATTATTATACAACAACGAAATATGTAATATTTAATATATAAAAATTATCTGTGTTGTGTTTATTTGTTTGTAAATATTTTATTTTAAATTTTTTAATATTGATTAATATGAATATTAATAAAAATAAGTAACAATATATTGGCTACAGTAAAATATAAAAATTATTGTATACAAAAAAAGTATTTTTGTTGTTTTTAAAATTGTTCAATGATACAATCTTGTAAAGTGTGTCTGCCAGAGCAAGATTTTAATTATAGATTGGGTCAATGAAATTCAGAATGGTCTTTCTGACTAGACGTTGGGCGCCTCAAGGGTTTTTCTCTTTTACTTTTTTTTTTGTTTTTACTTTTTTTTTTATCAAATAATACACTGTAAATTAATTAACATTTCATAAATTTTCTTTTTTTTTATTATATATTAAAATCTTTTAGTTATCAAAACGCGAAATGGTAATGGACTTGCTGTGACACCATCATGAAATTTTGTTGTTGGTTCTTCGCCAGAAACTGGAGAAAATGTAAATGTCTGTAAAAGCGCTGCTGTAAATAGAAATATGTTGCTTTTTGCCAATACTTCACCCATACAATGATGTTTGCCTAAAAAATAAAAATAAAAATATACTATTATATTTATCTGCAAGCTATTTGTCTTATTTTTTTTTTTTTTTATCTTACCAATGCTGAATGGCATATACTGTTCAGGAATTGAAATATTTCCTTTTTCATCAATGAATCTTTCTGGACGAAATACTTGAGGATCACCCCAAGAATCATCCATCAAAACTCTATTGAAATTTGCTACAATCATTGTATCCTGCAATGAAAATAACAATAACAATAATATATTTATTTATTATCAGTATTAATAATTATTTTTTTTAACAGTAAAATACTTTTGGTATTCGATGTCCCAATATCAAAGTGTCTTTGAGTGCTCGATGTGGAATATTCATAGTTCTTCCCATAAACATTCTTACAGCTTCCAAGCTGATGGCATTGACATAAGTCATTCTGAAAAATGAAAACAAACAAACCATAAACAATCATCTTTTTTTTTTTAACAAGAAAATATATATGTACCTAGGTCGATCAGATAAAAATGGCAAACGATCTCTTCCAATTACTCGATCAATTTCATCTTGAGCTTTTTTTTGAACATCTGGATATAATACCAAATATAAAAAGCAAAAATTCAATGCTTTTGTCGTAGTTTCAGTTCCTGCCATGAATAAATCAACACAGATTGCCAATAATTGTAATTCTGAAAAAGAAAAAAAATTGTGTCACTTAAAATATTAATAATTTAATTGATGAATTATTCATTCAATATTCTTTAATTTATTTATAAAATTATTTTTACCAGAAAATGTTTCATCAAATGATTCGGATTGTAAAATTTTTAAATATGCATCCATTAAATCTTTTGGAATATCTGAATCGAATGTTTTTTTGTGATCCAATAATTCTTCCTAAAAATAAAATGAAATAAATAATTAATTATTTTAATTTATAAATTTTTAATTTGAATAAAAACTAACATTTAAAAATGCCCATAATTGCTGATGTGTTTCCATGAATTTTGTATAACCAGATGCTTTTGGAGCAATATATTTAAGAATTGGAAAATGTCCAAAGAGACATCCAATCATATCGATTTCTTTTAACAGAGTTGTTAAAATTTTTTGAAGATGAATTAATTGTATGTCATCTTGATTAAATCTAAAATTAATTATTATTTTTATTAATATTATTTTTATATAAAAAAAAAATTTGTAAAATAATATAATTTTTTGAATAATATTTATTCAACCTTTTACCAGCCATCATTCTCCAAAGTGTATTAAGAATTGGAACTCCAAAAACTTCATCCATTTGTATAATCATTTGTTTTTTTTGAGTTAATTTTCTTACTTCATCATAATCTTCAGCTTTCATATACATATCTTCAATTTTAATTGTTTTTGGTAAATTTTTACGTATTAAATCATCAATTGATTCTTGATGCCAATTATCAGATGAATTTTTTTTAAATTCTTGACAAGTTAATTGATATATAACACCATCATTTTTAATATTATTTTTATATTTATTAGTATCATTATATTTATTATTGGATAATAATGAACTTGATTCTAATTGTTTAATTAAATTATTAACCAAATACAATGTTTCTTCTTCAATCATTGTTGCCATATTATTTTTTCCAAATCCAAGATTACGTAAATGTCGTAAAAGAAATCTACGTTGTTCAATCCAAAGTGTACCATCAGTTACTAAAACACCACGTCTTTTTCCCCAAGTTCGTGCTTCATAAACTGGTCCAATTGGTCGACCATCACATTCTTCATTCATCAACATTGATTTCATACTTTCATAATTATTTAATATAACTATTCTATCTTTGCCTATTTTTAATCCAACAATGGGTCCATATATTTTGCTCAGTTCTGTACATGTTGCATGTAAATAACCAGTTTTTTTACGAATTTTAGCAACTTCAAGTGCTGATCCTAATATTGGCAGCCACTTTGGTCCTAAAAATAATAATTATACATAAATATTCTGATAAAATAAAGATAATTTTATTTGTTTTTTTTTTTTTTGAAATACCTGGAGGATAGCCTTTTGGTTTTTGTGATCCAAGATAAAGCAACAACATCACCAAGATAACAATTAGCACAATAATGACTAACATCCTAAAAAAAAATAAATTATTATTTAAATTTATTTTTGTCATAAAACATTTATCGTAACATAATTTATAATGCAGTTAACAGTTACATTAAATATATTGATGTGATTATTTTTTTATTAACAAGTTATGTAATTTAATAACCAAATGTTTATAAGAGAAATGCATGTGTCTAAATATTTTTAGTGCAATATATAGACATGTCTTCTCAAGTTATTCATGCTGTAAGTTGATTTTTTCGCAAGTCAACGAAAGAAAGTAAAATTAAATGATCTTTGAGAGAAAGTTGATTTCGGAAATAACTACAACTCCAACCAGTTGTAAAAGTACTTTGTCCTCTATTATATTTAACAATTTATGATATAACACTGGATGATTTAAAATTTACTTCTAGAAACATATGATGTGATTAAAAAGAATTTGTTTAAATTTATAACTTATTAGCTTTTAATTTACAAAAAAATTAGTTTAAATAAAAACAATTTAAATAATAATATTAAATAATTAAACATATGTAATTTATTTCCGGGTTTGCACTCACTGTTTATTTAATAAATCAAAAACAAAAATTCACTTGATAAATAAATTTTTTACAAATTAAATCTAAAAAAATAAATATATTTTAAAATTTTATTATTAATCTATATAATTTATTAAAAAAAAAAATAAATACCTGAAATCAGCAGTAATAATGTTGTATATGATGTAGATGAAACTGTGCAATAAATTCGAATGTAAGCTGCTTTTAAATCTTCTGGGAAAAAGTTAAGAACAAGTGCAAAAATAACACTGGAGGGAGAAGTTGAGTATTAAACATGCATTTTCACTTTTTACCCTTGTAAAATAATTATTTAAACTTGTTATTAATCAATATAAAATATTAACAACAACTAATTTTTTTTTTTCTTATTTTTAAATTTATTAAATCTACTATTTACAAATTAATTTGACAAATATATTTTCAAATGAATATGTTGAAAGAGACATTAAAAAATATGAATATAAAAAAAAGAAGATGAATTAAAAACAAGAAAATTGCAATATTAATTGGTTGATTTTTTTTCTGGATTTTTGATTACCATTGGTAGACGATCACCCCATCTGCTAGATCGTGCAGTATAATATACTGGTCTAGAAAAAAAAAAAAAAAAAAAAAAAAAATATTAATTATAAATAAATGATAAAATTAACAATTAAACAATGATAATTATTTATAATTAATTTTAAATAATCATACCTTTCATGTTTTCCAGCAGAAAATATAATTTCTTGCAATTTTCCATCAGCATTACATAAACGACATATTGAATGTCTTGAACGAACAACAACTGGTCTAACTAATCTTGGCCACATTTCTTTATCATCACGTTTATCACCTTTTCTAATGACAATATAAGAATAACGTTCACGTTTTGGAACTAATGATCTTCCCAATGATATTTTAAAATAAGGTGCATCAAAATTACATGGTGTTTTATCAACTTTTAATCTTGGACAGCTGAATTCATGTGGACACTAAATAAAAATATAATTTATTAAATTTATATTAATTAATTGATAGTTATAAATTATAAATTTATAAACTTACTGGTGAAAATATATATCCTGGACTGGTATTATGTTTAGCTGTTTTCCAAAGATGAGTAAAAAAATCTCTAGCTTCATTGATGAGCTTTAAAAATAAAACATAAAAACAAAATTAAATATTTATTAAATTTATAAAACAATTAATTGAATAATTAAATAATTTACTAACTGAAAAACCAGATGTTGTTCCTTGTTCAACAATAACCAAGTATTTTTCAGTTCTACTCCATAATTTTAATAAAGTATCAATTCTTGTTTTTCTGTCAGGTAATTCCATTGATGTAAATGCACTAACAACAAGATCAGAAGTTGGCTGTATAAAATAAAAATAAATTAATTTAATTATTTTAAAAATATAATAAAAATATAATTAATATAATTTACTTACCACATTTGAAACAGGAAGATATTGACGATAAAATACATTTTTAATTTGAGGCTCTGAATGTTTTGCAAGTGAACTAGCCAAGTCTGATATTTCTGTCGATATATCAACACAAATGTGTTCTTTTAATGATTTATTCCATAATTCATTTGCAACCCTGAATAAAAATAAAATAAATTAATATAATATTTATTGTTTTATGTTATAATAATAATTATTATTATTATTTAATAAAAAATATACAAATAAAATCTTACCAAGACACTGTACCAATACCAGATCCAAAATCAAATAATGTTTTTGGTTTAAATTCTTTATCACGATAACTAATTTCACTCAATATTTTATAAAGTATTGCATAATCTTGTGCTCCTCTTCCAACCAAATACAATAAACTTTTTTGTCTATCATATTGTATTGGCATCCAATTATATATTTGATTTCTAATTATATTTTCAGCTTTTGATTTTATTGATTTTTCAATTTTTTCATCATCATCAAGTAACATTGTATCATATTTTTTTTCTTCAATTAATGATTTAACAATTTCATTCATTTTTGTTTCTTTTATTTCTGGTTCAGTTGGTGGATGTCGACCATTTAAATGTTGATATAATTTTTGTGATTGTTCTTTTATTAGATGAGTTGGATGATCTGTAAAATAAATTAATTAAAATATAATTTTTTTCACAATATGTATTATTAATTAAATTACCTTCTAATTCTATAAGCATTGCTTTTGTCACCCATTCTGGTAATTGTATTAAAGGTCTATGAACAACTCCAGAATGTTTTCGAGGTTTTAATTCATCTTTTTTAATTAATTCTTCAGTCTCTTTATCCATTATAATTTCTGGTTTAATTTTTTTTTCTTTTGCAAGAGCAATCTGTGAATTAAAAAAATTTAATATAACATTTTATGTATATTTTTTTAAATTATTAATATCCTCATTAATAAAACTTTTCTTACATTTCGAGTTTGCAGTCTCATTGGTCGATATATATGTTTAAACATTTTTCTAAAAAAATAAAATTATGTTATATTATTATTTTAATACATCCATTCATCTCAATTTATTTATAATTTTAAATAATAACTAATAATTGACACCAAAAATCTATCAAATATTCAACACCAAAATTATCGAGGTCATTGTCTAAATAAAGATAACACACTATACCTTTTATTAATTATTAAACATTAAATATTATTAAATATTAATAATAATATTTATTTTTTAATTCAATAATTATAACAAATAAAATTCAATTAATTAATTAAATTACACATTTTAAAATGAACATTCTAACCTAAAACATCAGCTGACTTTAATATATAAATATTATCTCATTTTAATTATTGACAATTTTATTAAATTATTTATTGTTAATTTATAATTATTATTAAAATATAAAAAATTAAAATATACTTACATATTAATTTATCTATTTTTTAAATGTACTTTTAATATTTTATTAAATAAAATTTAACTATTTATTGTTGACACTTGAAAAAATATATCAAAAAATTCATTTTGTAATTTTATAAAATGAGCAAAATTCATCTGATCGTACTAGGAGAACATAAAAATATAAGAGTAAATGTAAATACTCTGTTGGTATTCTGCTCGCCTGGTAGGTTCGTAATTTTTTAAAATTAAATACATTGAAAAAATATTTTTACCGGCAGTTGGATAAATACTCCTCGCTTATTATATGTTCCTAATAAGAGGCAGGCTTTTTCTCAAAATCTTGGCCAATCAGACGTCACATACATTTACATACAGTTCGCCCCGCCCCTGTCGGCCATTAGCATCATGGTGATTCGCGGTTAAATATGAAAAATCAACCAATCTACGCGGAGGACAGAATAGTGACAGAGTAACTGCTGGTTACTCTGTCACTATTCTGTTCTCCTAATGAAATACGACGATTTTTGATACATAATTTAAAGTCGTATTTCATCCAAATGCCCCAAATCACAATATACTTATACTTAATTTATTATTTTCTTTTATAAAATTTATACAAGTTATTTTATTTTATTTAAATTATAATAATAAATTAAATTAATAATTTTATTATATAATTAATTAATTAATTAATAATTTAAATTAATAATTTAATATAATAATAATATATTTATATACTTATATATTTTATATTTATATTTATATTTTTATATTTATATAATTTATATATTATTATTATGTATTAAATAAAATAATAATATATTTAAATTAATAATTTATTAATTAATAATTTAAATAATATAAAAAAATTAAAAATTAAAAAACAAAAATAAAGAGAACAAATTTGGAATATTGGTATTTTAAAATTGAGCTATATAAAAAACAATTATATATATAATTTGTTATCATGAAAAAGCTGAAAATAATTAAACAAATTCTAGGAAAAATTTTGATTAACTTGGTTTTTATTAAAAATAATTGATAATATTTTTTTAAATTAACAAACAAAATGGCAGCTAGTAAATTTTTTAATAATTATCAAGTACCAAGTATTATGAAATTACTTTTTTTTTAAATTTTATTTCTATTTTCAGTATATAATGTATTTAATGATGATGATCACGAAGCTGCCGGTGTTTATTTGTTGGTCTTTATGGAATATTGGAATGTCATGTCGTATATGTATATATAAATGTAAATGAATGCCAGTTTTGCGGTATGTGCAATTAAGAACTTATGAAATTCTTCAGTTGATATACTTTTTTTTTTTTGTTTTTTATTCATTTATTTCTTCCCTATATATATTTATTTATTATTTACTTATTTTTTTTTATTCTTAAAAACTTTTATTATACATATCGTCAAGTGGAATGAGCACGAGGAAGTATTCCAAGTAAATGATTAATGATCTCAATTGCATTGACTGTGAGAGTCGATATCGTAATGTCAGTTTATCACTAATACTGTCCAAGTAAAATAATTGATTGATATTACTAACACAAAATATATTTTTAATATATGTATATATGTAAAAGCTGAAATATAAAATTATTAATTAAATTAAAAAAAAACAATATTTAGAAAAACATTTACATATTTATATTTATATATAAAATATAATACAATTTGTTACAGAGTAATTGATAGTGTAGCTGTCGGTTATTAAATTCAATTATTATTTTTCATTTTTTAAATATATTTCATAAAAGATGTTGTATCAGATTTGGGCAGGTTGGTATTATATTATAAAGAACTGTTTTGAAGATTTAAGGTGACCAGTATACATTATTTAGAATTAAACTAGAACGCTAAGTGACAATATTTCATTTCATTTTTTTTTTTTTTTTTGCTTGTTTAATATTTTAATAATAATAATAACTCCTGCCAGTTTGTGACAATCTACGTAAATCTAAGACTATATATACAATTTTTTTTAGTTATTTATTATTTTATTATTTTATTATCTTCTATATTTACACTCACACCAGCATACAATCATAACGTTATAATTGATTAACGCTTGTCATTATCATCATCATCATCCAATTCTTATTAATTTTCTACATACAATACATACAGACGGTTTTTTTTTTTTTTGTTTAAATTTATTTATTTATTATTAAATTATTTCGCATTTATTTAATTGCCACAATACCAATTTTATTTAATGAATTTCAAAGTTTTGGTTTTTTAATTATACAAAAACAAAAAAAAAAAAATATTCAATTACCAATCAATGGTGAATTATTTAAATGTATTATTTATTTTTTTCTAAAAAACTTATTTTAATTTTTTTTATTTTTAATTTTTTTTTTTTTAAAATATTGATTATTGGTATCGTGATTAAATTGTGATACACTCATGTTAGAAAATTCTACCATACATTTATTATGTAAGATGGTCAATTATAAATCCGTGATATCATTTTTTGTTTTTTTTAATTTTATCTAAATATTAATTAATTATTTATTTATTTTTCCATTCTTTTTAATCGTGCAAGTATAATAATCCACGCCATAATTTTTCTTTTTAGTTGTATTCATTTTTTTTTTATCTGATTGTTTTAGTCATATCACTGGCAGTCACTTCTACCCAATCCTCATTAAGTTTACAATATCTAATATTTTGAATGATTATTTTTTTGTTATTTAACAAAAAAAAAATTTACAATTATTAATAGAAAAAATTTTAATTTTATATGACAGAATAATTTCAAATCTCACTGTGATAGTTATGTCATTTTTACGTTGGTCAATATTTTATAAAAAAATAATTAAATAACAAAAAAGAAAAAAAAAAAAAAAGCCTGTTATTTTCAATAAATGATTTGTATTTTTCTCTTTCCTATTTTATTTTGTTCATTTCACCCTTGAGAATTGTAAATCAATTCAAATGATAATATAATGAATTTATAATTGTATTACACTTGCAATACTGTCAGCTTTGATTTGATTATCATTGATTCATTTTGTATTGTAGTTCAATTTAAAAATTTAAATTCAACGATTGATATACAATTTAATATTGTTGATGTTAAATTGGCAGTATTGCTTTGTCATCACAATATATAACGGTCAGAAAATTATTATTTTTTTTACATTTGTTTTTAAATTGTTGAGTTTTTAATGTAATTATTTTTCTTTAAAATTAAATTTTAATTATTTTATAATTTCTTTATAACATTTTTTTATTGATTTTTTATACTGCCATTTTTATTTTTTTTTTGGCATGCCTAGGATACTACGACACACAGATCCCTATGACATTAACAAATAGTCGTATTAAATTGTAAAATATGCGTTTACTGTATATAATAATTTATCGACTACGAAAAAAAAAAATAAAATAATAATTCTTATTCTTTAGATGAAACATTCGTCGCATAGTCGTGAGGCATATGAATTTAATGGTAAATTTAAATTTTTATCTTTTTTTTTTTTTGCCACTCGCACTAATATCGAAAAAAGTGGAGAAGGCTAGAGAAAAAAAAAATTAAACATGAACAAAATATACTTGAATGACTAAATCATTAAAAGCTCATTACAGCTAACGCAAGACATGAAAAAATGCAGATAAATTTAAAAGTAAAATACTTTTTTTTTGTCATGTGTACTAAAGAGAAATTGATTGAAAAAAAAAATATATATATTTGTGATCACGTAAAAATACCACGCAAGCTTGATTCAAGCTCTGTTCACATAAATGATTAAAAGTTACATGTTATTATTTTTTTATAACAAGTTTGTATAAAATTATAAAAAAAAAAAAAAAAAACAAAGAATGATCAACGTTCAAATTAATAATATTTACTTTTTTTTTCGACAAATATATAATATATATCTTCTTAAATAATAAAATAAATAATCACTTATATCATAAACGCTACTTAAAAATTAACGAAAATAATTTTTATACATAATAAAACTGTACAAAATGCTACAAAGATTTTTTTTTTCTCTTTATTTTTTCGTTGAGTACAAGCGTAGGTCAAGTTAATTATTTTATAAATAAAAAATAAAAATAAATAAACAAGTTATTGGAATTAATAGATAATTATATTTTAATTACTTTTATAAAAGTAACTCAATAAATGATCGTCAACTATAAAATCTAAATTATTTATTTATTTTTATTTTATTTTCATGTAAAAATAAATCAACCTACGCTTGCACGATGCAAGCAAAAATATGCAAAAAAGTTTTTGATAATAATCTAATTAACAAAATATACAAAATCTGTTCAGGGAATAATGTAGGAGCCTCGATACGAATTTAATTCACAAGTAAAGAGTGTGCCGAGTCAGCGCGATATAACGTGCTAGGCGAATACTTGCGTGTGAGTTTTTGCAAAACGAACATGTGAAACGATGATGTGAATTGCACTTTTGTGGGAACAAAAATAAAAAAAAAAATTTTTAAAACAAAAAAAAGAACTATCCCATTTGTAACATCGCGAGATTCGTACTTGGCCCCAACAAAATCCCTGACGTTGCATAAACAGCCAAAAATGTTGCGCTTCTTTTGCTCTTTCACCTTTTTATATAAACTTTTTTTATTTTCTTTTTTTTATCATCTCTGTTTTTCATTTTCTTTTACAAAATATAAATAAATAAATAAAAAGCTCAAGAGAATACTTTATTCAAAGTAATTCTTAACAGAATTGGATTAAAAAAGAAAAAAAAAAATAAAAAAAAATTAAATATAAATATATGAGATTGAGATGCAAAAAGATAGCGCATATTTAATAAAAAAAAAAAAAAAATTTTGCAATCAACATATGATTTGTTTGAATAATATAATGCCATATAATATATATATATATATATATATAATAATATAATATTAATATCAATAATAATAATAGCTATAATAATGTTTAATATAATATAATTATTCATCTAAATGCAACAATAATAAAACAAGTAATAATAAGTATTATTGTTGCTTTATTATTATTTGTATGACTATTAATACCAATGACTGGTCCTTCACTACTTCTTGATACTTTACTACGTACTAATTGTCCACGTTCAACAGCATTTGCTTCATCACTATCATCAGTATCATTTGGTGTTGCTAGATCACCATCTTCACCAAATAATCTTGATAATTTATTTCTTGGTAGTTTTTTAGCACATGGACGTGTACTTTCTTTATATGGTCGTAATATTCTTGGATAATGTGCTTCTTGTACATCTGTATTTGGTAAAATATCACCTTTACGATTCCAACAAAGTGGTTTAAATGTACCACGATGAGTTGCATCTTGAAAACTTTGAAAACTTTTATCCCAATTATAACGCATTAAACGTTCTTCTAATGTCATACCAGCAAGTTCAGCTGGTGCTTCAATAACAACTGGTGCTGCACCTCTGTAAAAAATTAATGAATAAATGAATAAATAATTAAATTAATTTATTAAAAAAAAAAAAATATATTTTATTTATTGTTTAATTAATTTAATTATTTTTTTAAATTAACTATTTCGATTTATTTTCTGGGTGGTCTATTTTAATAGTATAGATATATTTTAATGATGTTTAAGTATATAAGGTTGTATAATATAAATGTAATATAAAATTAAAACAGGAACTATTAATGCAGCCTGATTATTTCAATCAAAGTTACGCGTTAGTATTTGTCTGTGACGAGGGTCTTTAATAGGCAATATACAATCACCGTGAGATTGTAGGGATCATTGCTAGACAACAACATATATATACTTTGAAAAATAAATTTTATAAATTTCCTCTATCTCTACATACAAGTTGATGGTTGCTCTTAATAATGTGATGGTAAAATTGACAACATTAAAGTTTAAAATTATTATTTTGAAACTTACTGCTTAAGCTTTTGAATTCCTAAACTTTGAAGAACGGTTGGTAATGATGGCAATGAGTAACAAAGTGACATTTCAATACGTGGATAATAAAGTACTGATACTAAGCATGTTTCTTCTCTTGTTGATAATCCTCCAAGTGTCATTGTTTGACGTGTTTCTGATGAATATGTACATTCAGCAATCAAATGATCACCCTGTAATTAATTAATTAAATTTAATTTATTAATTATTTAATAAATTAGTTGATATTAAATAAATATTTTTTATAAAAATATACATACTGGATAAACTTTAACTGGTTTTTGTAATCTTCTGTATTCTTGATAATTTGGATCATAATTTGAATCAGATGCAATTGGTGGTAATTCTTCACTTGCACGTATTTGACGTAATCTTACTTTTTTTCCCAATTGATGTGTATGCATTATAACAGCAAACATATTTACACCATTATCTGGTATAGTTTGACTAGTACAATTTGTAACACAATGTCCCTCTGATACAACTTCTCTTTGTCCAGGTGGTATAATATGACGCCAATTTGGATCAATACCAACACTCAGTATTCCAGCATCATGTGTACGTAGTTGATTTGTATATACAAGTCTCAAACCAGAACTGTCTCTTATAAAGTTGTCCAACAAAGGATTTGTATAGTGAGTTTCAAGCATATAATAACGTGGTCCTAATTCCGGATCAAGAGCATATCCAGCTTCTAGTGGATAATTAAAACCCTGTTATATGAAAAAACAAAGAAAAATAAATAAATAAACAAAAATTAAATTAAATTATTTAATTAAAAATATTTTTTATATACATATATAATATAATAAAAATAATAATAATAGTTATTTAAAAATGTAAATTTTAATAAATGTTGAGAATATTAAAGTTTGATGATTGGAAAGAGAGTTTTTGAAAATCTATATATATATAGATAAACATAATATAAAGAAGGATTTAGATAGGAAAACTATTGACGATGACGATGGTCGCCATCAACTTTATACTGTCTTTTAGATATAACCCGGGAGCTCACGTTTCTGGCGACAGCCCAATTGTGGTTGGCTTTTGAGGTCATCGATGCTTTTCATTGGTATGCATTAGAGAAGATCGCCAGGATTATTATACCAACCGTACTGGTGACTTTGGTAATATCGATTCAACGTTATAAAAATAATAAAATAAAAAATAAAATAAAAAATTTCATGACAGTATTGCATCGTTCATTTTCATCTTGGACTGGAACTATGAAAACAAATTTTCAAGCTCACCTCATAGAATGCTTTTGATCGAACGATATTGTGATACGTATATATAAGAGAGGTATAGGAAGAATTGCTAACATATTTTTCTTTACTTTCTTTTTTTTTTATATTTAAACTTATTCTTGTATAATAAATAAAAAAAAAAAAGTAATAAAAGTAGATGAGAAAAATAAAAAAAATGATGTATAAAATATTGCTTAAGATAATTTTACACGTTAAAAAATGACTTACCTCAGATCCAAGACTCCAAGTTGCTGCAATTGATGTACATTGAAGTGATGGAGCGTCCGGTTGATAACAAACACTACCACTCATTTTTGATGCTTCTTCTAGGTCCAATTCTTTACCACGACATTCGTACAATGTCATATGATGAAGATATTGTTGGTTACCTGGTTGAATTATTGGCTCATACTGTGAAAAATAAATAAACAAGATTATAAGATTTATCATATTTTATTTTATGATTTTTATTTTCATTATCCCGTTATTTTTTATCTATAATATTTTTTTTACATGTAAACTGTTTTTTTTTTTTTTCTTTTTGGGAAATTTTTGATGTAACAATTTTCAAAGATCTAATTTTACTGCATCGAAGGAATGTAAATAAAAAAAAAAAATAAAAAAGAAAATACATATAAGATAAATCTGGATGCAAAAAGGGACATTCGGTTATAAGGAAATAAAATTTTATGATTCAGTTTTTATTTGTTTGTTTTCTGATATGTACTAGCCACAATTTTTTGACTTTATTTTTTCACACATACAGTACACTATTCCAACAAACTCTTACATCAATATTTCTCTTTATATTATTATTATATTTTTTATTTATATTATTTTTATTGTCCTCTTCTTCATTCTTTCCCAACAAACGAAAGAAAAAATAAATAATATATATATAATAATAATAATAATAAAATAAAAAATACGATGCAATTTTATTTGATAGTTGGATCACGTACAATTGAGTTCACGATCTGGGTAGTTGGCGACTTTGGTAACGTAGCTAACTGAAAGTACTATATACTATCTAAAAAAATTATTTCTATTTTTTTTTACTTTTTTCTCACTTGCCAAAGTATCTTTCGAACTTTGACACGTCAAAGGTGGCAAACTTTTACCGCGTGAAAAACTTTTATACTAGTAGTTGTCATGCATGACAACTTTTACTGAGCATTTTTCATAAAAAAAATTATTTTATTTGGTAGATTTTTTTTTAACCCCCAGCTATTCTTAAGTAACAAACTTTCTTGATGGTTCTTATTTTTTATTTCATTTTTTTTTACATAATTTTTATTTTTTTTTTATATTATCATGATAAATTACCTTGATGACGTGATGTTTGCGATTAATGCTTGGCATTTGAACGACACGACACCAGAGTAATGTGTCTTGTTCCATCGGTAGTTCGACCTGGAAAAATAAAGCAAAATATAAAATAATTAGTTTAAGTAAAAAATTCAATAATATAAGTTATATATAAAAACAAAAAAAAAAAAACATTGTAATATAAAAAATAATAATAATGATTGTTATTCGTTTGATGCAGGATAACGATTGAAGATAAATACGTTATTTGTCAATCAGTTGAACCATTTTATTCAATCATCATGGGCCGCCCTTTCGTACAAATATCATTTCACGATCGTCGTTGCATTTCGATGTTTGTCTAGGT
This sequence comes from Lysiphlebus fabarum, assembly GCA_011426435.1. Lineage (NCBI taxonomy): Eukaryota > Metazoa > Arthropoda > Insecta > Hymenoptera > Braconidae > Lysiphlebus > Lysiphlebus fabarum. Next base: position 63,454 of record WSYQ01000123.1, read on the forward strand.
ATAATATATATGATGTGTAATAATATTGGTATGTACAAATGTGTATATGTGTGTCTCTTCAACGAGATGTTCACAGCACCGGAAAACCAAATATCCAAGCTAAAATTCAATTATCGGTTGAGCTGATTTCTCTGGTTTCTCTATATACCTTGTTTCCTTTTTTTATTTTATATATTTTTATTCTCTATTTTTCAGTTATACAATAATAAAAAGTAAAATAAATAAATATATCCAGAAAAAAATAGAATAAAATATAACATATTAGATGATGAACTTTGAAATTCTTAATTTTATTTTAAAAATAAGTAATTTTAAATGAAAGAAATAAAAATTCTACAGTTAACAAAGGATTCAATGTTGAAAGCTTCTTTTTATTTTGTATATATAACTAATAAAATATTTAAACATTGTTAGTTTGTTGAAATGCAAAACAAAGATGGTTTGGTGGTATTTGAAAACTGCAGTATCTATATAATGAACCTTTTTTTTTTTTAAATTTATAATTACAGTTGGATTTTATGCTTCGTTTGCATTTTAATGACTGATAAATAAAGTACCAGAAAGCCTTTAGATATAAATAAAAAAAAAATAAAAATATTTAGACAAGTTGCTATTATGAATTAAATTTATTCTTTCTTTCTTATTATTTTTTTCAATTTATTTATCTGTATCACAGTCTTTGTATATATTATATGAGCATGATAATAATTTTTAAAAAATTAAATAAAAATAATAATAATAATAATAAAATAGAAACTTATAAATTCGTTAATAAAACAGAAGACAAAAAAATAAAAATTTTTTAAATTACTTTGTTTAAACTTCTTACAGACAGTATTAATATTCGTTATTAATCTTTTGTTTGTTTTTAACACTGAAAATTTTCTTCAAAGTCAAATACGCAAATATAACATGTTAAATTTTCTACAATCCTTTATACTTTAACGCAGTGTAAATGTCGTGTTACTTTATCTAAATAAATAAATATATATATATTTTATAATATTTCACTGCTTTTCATTGTCATGGGAAAACCTTTGGCCAAGATTTATTCAACATGAATGAATAAATTTACATATTGTTAGCAATTTTCTATGATTTCAATGAAAATTACGTAAAAGAAAAAATATATTCAACAACTAAAGACTTTAAATTTTGAATGAATGCAATATATTTTGAAGGATGAGGCAAAACTCTTGTAAAGTCAATGGAAAATGAAGTTGCTTTCAATGTGCATATATTTTAAACTACCCTATACATCAACAAAGAATTTTTAAAAGTAATCTTAAACATTTTATATTCACAAAAAAAAAAAAAAAACAAAATTAAATAAAATAAAATTACCATTTTTCATTGTAAATCAGTATTTAGCATAAATTTTTTTATATCTAAAAAATATAAAATTTAAAATTTATGTTATTTTTTTTCTTACCTGTTGATTTAGTATATCCCAAGTGTGAATTGATGATTGAATTTCATGATTTGTTGGTTGTCGTTTTGGTGGTGAATCTCGTTGAACAAGATACAATGGACGTGATCCACGAACAGCACCATGAGGTGGTAATAGACCAGCTGCTGATACTGGTTCTTCAACGTGATATTGCCAAACAATTTGTAATGTATCATTCTGTAAAATAAATTAATAAATAAATAAATACAAATTTATATTTATCTGCAAAAATTTAAAATAAAGTAAATAAACATATTATAATATTTTTTTCATATAAATTCAATAAATCAATATAAAAAAGAAAATATAAAAATCTAATCGTACAATTTTCATCTATATGTTTCATGAATTTGTGTGTACATGTATTTTTTTATATTTATAGATATATCTTTATACTCGTATATGACTTTAAATCTATATTATATATATATATGTAGTTATACCGGATACCAAGTCTTGGCATAGTTCCAAAATCTAAAAGACTGCATAAGTCATAAGTCGGAATTGGCAGAAACAGAAGGGTAAAATGAAGAGGAAAGAAAAAATAAATAAACAAAAAAAAAAAAATAAAAAAATAAAGGTTAAAAAAGCGAGTCACCATGGTGCTTCAATTTAAATAAAAGCAATATTATTGATCCAACAAGTCATATAAATAATAATGAATAAGATATTATATTTAAAAATTTATAATATACCATTTGAACAATTAATTTTAATTTTCATCATCATGAAATATTACTCATTGATAGGTATATTTATAAAATTAAGAATATATATTCTTTCGAAAATAAAAAGTGCTTGAAATGATTTAGACTATTTTAAAATATTTCAAAGAAATAAATTACAATTATTTGATAAGTTAAATTTACGTATAAATTTATATACAAAGAGAGATGGGATTATATTAATTTGAATAAAACATAATCAAAGTATTGAAACTAAGTACTTCAAAGATACTCGGTATAATATATGTGGTGAGTACAAAATTTATGTCCTTTGAGGTGGTTAGTATATTATGTATAACCTATACTTCATTAGAGCATGTAAGGGGATGTATATATATATATATATAATACTGATAATATCTTAACTAATGGCTGCATAACGAACATACATATAATCATTCAAAATAATATTATTTTCTAAATATTTATCTGTATCAATATCATGATGATAATGATGATCATTCAACATATAAAGCTTCATTGAATTATTGTAAAAAGTATTTGACATACGCATGAGTTTGTTGAAATGACATTTAAATAAAATAAAATATACATTATATTCAATGGTACAGAAACAATAGAATTTGATTGCGGCGCCCACCTTTTCCTTCTGGGTATAAATTTCTATGGTAAATTTTAGAGATAAATTTGCTGAATTGATTTAAACAGAAAAGCCAAGGATAGACACTATTTAAGTAATAAAATATAAGAGACAATGGTTGTATATAAAATTAAATGATTGTAATTTTTTTGCAATGTCAAGATACAGTAGTTAAGAAATCATGATTCAATGTAATATTATTAATGTTATGACTATTTAACAGTTAAGCACTTGATGCTTTGTTTTATTTATATATAATTTTTATTATTACAGTTTGGATTAATGATATCATAAAAATTTATACAAGTGTAAATTTATAATTGATAATTTATTATGTTAATTAATATATAATGATATAATTTTAATTTCATTTAAATTAAATGTCATTTAGTATATTTATATTATTGTTTTTGTTGGTGTTTTTGTTACTGGTGTTTGATTTAATTATTTTAAAATTACACTGTATTCAAGATGACATGTATATTTGTATATATTATGTATAAAGCTAAGTAAAGTTTGTCTATTTGAAAGCCTATGAACAAGCTTAGCTTTCATATATGCATATGCAATAGACGTTTATTTTAGTCGGCAAAGACAATTATCTGACTTGTGTGAGTGACATTATTGGTAAAGAGGGTCGATGTCTCATGAGATCTAAACGACCCAGTTTAACAATATATCTATATATATAAATAAATACAATAAACATTATCAACATCAAACTAACAACGATTGTAACAATTTTCTAGACGTATTCAAACTATCCACTACTGAGTGTAAAATTGAAACTGACACGTTTTACTAGGATTCTCCAAAGTCTCTGATATCGTTTACAAAGTTTATATATATATATATACAACAAAACCAACAATTTCATGAGTCGTTTTAGTAAAATAACGTCTCACTATTTTCTCTTTCTCATTGATTATAGTTATAGTTTCTATCTTGTCTATTTCATTGATTTTGTCTCAATTTAATTTCCTGAATTTCGTTATCCAAGTGGAAAATTCATGAACAAACATTTTCATTTAAAAATAATTGAATTTGTATATATATATATGTAATAAATAAATGTCTAAATGTGTACCACCCTATTCCGGTAACCAACATTATAATGAAAAAAGTTTTTTTTTATTATAATAAAAAAAATGCAAGGGTGCAGCTACTTATCAGTTAGTAACTATCAAAATCATTATTTTTTATTTTCCTATCGTTTATATATATATACATATATATAGTTACTATTATATCTTTTTTGTATTTTGTATTTTTTTTTTATGGTTCAACCCTCATCATATCAAACTGGACTATACAGTATATATAGATACTTTTGATAGTTATCTGTTGATGGCAAAAGGGTTTGGCTGAAGCCACAACTTTACGTATAAACTTGATAAAGAAAACTAATATTGAACATTCCCAAGTAGAATGTGCAAACTATATATATTTTTTCTCATAACCATTTCACAGGCATTTCACAACTCTCTTGAGTACTAAAGCACTGGCTCTGTTTGAAGTTTTCAAGAGTAAAATTGGTGTATGCGCGTACGATCAGTATTACTATTATTATTATCATCAATTTTTATTTTTTTTATTTTCACTTTTAAAAAAGTAATTAAAGAGACCTTGGCTGTTGAGAAGAGTGCTTTTATATTTTTCTCGTTTATTTGAAAAACTTTGTAATTATCAACCTAATTTCAACGTTTACATTGTCTATTCATGTATATATTAAATGGTTCAATTAAATTCATATGATAAATATATATTTTATTTTATACATATATATAATTGAAGTTGTTAATTGCTTATTATCTTGATGATATTATTTTTTTATATATTTAAAAAAAATTTAATATTATATTTAAATGATAATATTAATAGTTAATTTTTTAAATAAATAGTTAGTGTAAATGGACAGTTGGATAATTATAGCTTTTTGTTGTTGTTGTTGTTGTTTTATTAAATGTGTCTTTTCACTTTAAACCCAAGAGACCCTTGTTTATCTAATGCTCGATGGTCTGTGAATATTGGATTTCACATAAACACGTGCAAGTGATGTATATGGTTGATACTTGGTAGATGAATTTTATTATATAGATAATACAAAATATTATTGGCTAGTATATACTTGAGTTAAACTGCGGTTGGTATAATATTAGTTGGTCTGTTAATGTAATATGTCAAATCAATTCTCTTGGCTAAACTTCATATATCTGTGCCAGTAAATTTTATCAGTGGTTTTCTCTTTTTGATTTTAAGCCAATATCATGACAACTTAATAGTCAAAAACATTAATAAAAACCGAAAATATAATGGCTTGAAAAATTTTGTTAAATAAAAAATTTGAAAAAATAAAAACAAAATTCTTATTATATTTTCTTTGTTAAAAAGAGATGTTCAATTTATTTTTTTTTTTTTTTTCGTTGGCAATATAGACGGTAGTAATTTTAGTAGACTTAAAAAAAAAAAATGTAAAAGATTTTGTCTGATCAAATATTTAAACTCACTCGTGAAAGATCACACTCGTGTATGATACTCAACTGGGTATAAAGGGTTGGTTTTTCTCAACAATCTATCCATGTAACCATACAGTGTTCAAGATATACGATATAAAATCTCATTCTCTTTTTGGATAACGAGTTTTCATCCCCGCGTGACTAACGACAGGTGTAGAATTTTATTTTTTTAACATTTTACTTTTTTTTACTCAAAATACGAGAGACTGAATTGAACTCGTTCACAATTCTGTTAATTTACTACGCGGCTTGGTTTTTTATTAGATTTTTTTTATTTTTTTTTTAATTTTTAAAAATTTTTTTTACCAACACCCTTCTCATTTTAGCTGTATAACACTTTGGATTTAATAAATCCTTTTGAAACTCTATTACACATACAGCACAGAAAAATCTATTGTGAGTTTTTACAGTTTTTTAATTTACTATATATTCAAATTTATATTTTATTATTATTAATAAATATATTTTATATTTTTAAATTTGATATATAAATCTATGAAAATTATTAAAAATTAAATCAACTTTTGATAACATCTTTTTTTGTTTTTTTTTTTAAAAAACCAATTATTTTAAAAAAAATATAAATTCTAAAATTTAATTATATATATGTCTAAAAAATGTAAACGTTATTTAATTTTATTTAATATTATTTGGCTTGATGTTTAACTGTACATTTTTTAACATTTATTTTTTTTTCATAAAAATATAATAATTTTATCATCATAAAATTCTGAGATTGGATTGTTTCGTAAAAACGAAAATGTCTCCAAGAGCATTTCTAATGCAACTAAGCGGTAAAAATAACTCTTTGAGTAAAATGAAATTCTCAATTACTGAATACAAGTATAAAGTTGTGTTTATTCCACAAAGAAAAAGTAGATTGTTGAGGGTGAAAAAGGGAGTGAATGAGAAAAAAATAAAAAGTATAAAAAAAAATAAAAAATAAAAAATTTTACAATAAAGAGGGTGAAAGTTGGTTTATCTAACACAAGTGTTATCTTAATGGCACTTATTGTCTTGACGTATAGCATTGTTGTATATATACTGGGCTCAACCCGTTTTTCAGAAAAAAAAATCAGTAATATGTTGGTAAAACATTCAAGACCAAGAAGTATATATTGAGTTTACTTGCTGTATATTTCACCCACACGTATTTCTGTATATTTGATATTTCTAATTTGAGATTCTTACGGTAAACGTGCTTACGGATGTTAGGTCGTTATCGCTTTTGACCAACATAACTTGGCTTGATCACAATACACATATGCATTTATATAAATACATTATATACATGCAGCTATATATGCGTTTATTTTGTACGTGTTTGTTTATATGCCAAGTCAAAACTTAATAAATTCAAATTAAAATAAAAAAATAAAAAGTATGTTGTAATCATGTTAAAGTAAGTTCCCCTACATATACAATTAATAACTGTCAGTATATATAAGGGTTGAAAATAAAAATAATTTCTTTTTTTTTTTACTCAATCAGCATTTTATCTATAACTGTATTAATTACTTACAAATTATTGAGATAAATAGCTGTGAAATTTAAGGGTAAATAAATTGATTGATACATAAATTAATAAATAAATAGAATAAATTGATTATCAATTTTTTTTTCATTTTTTTATATAAATGTATATGGAAATTTTATTTTTAAATTTATATGAAATATACGGAAATTGAAACGTGATTCATAATGTGATTGGCTTATTAAATATATATCTATATATGTTGTTTTATAACATTCGTGATAAAAATAAAAAATTTAAATTGATATATATGTATTATAAAAAAATAAATAAAAATCGAAGAGCCCGATATGGCTCATAAATTTAATATAGAAAATATGACGTAAACGAAGCAATTCAAAGGGTAGAAAAGTGTGAAGAGAATTTATTGTGTAGCGTATCATATTACTTGAAAGATCGACATTTTTTTTTATCCTATCTATAGGTGATGGAATATAAATATAGGAAAAAAAAAATAGGTATCTATATAAATATATATAAAAATATATATAAAAAGATACTTTACTGGTCAACGAGTTGTCACAAATATGAGTTATGAACACTTTTGACATTTTGGTGATGTATAAATATTATATATAAAAACAAAGTCATGATAAATAAATGAAAAATAAAGTTTTAAATAAAAATAAAAAAATTATTTATGTCATTGTTATTTATGTACAGTTTGGAGTATATTTATCAGCAATTTTTATAAAACGCATATAAAAATAGTATATATAAATAAATAAATTTAAAAAAAAAAAATAATTATAATTACAATTTTATAATTTAGACGATAATGCAAAAGTACTTTATATATTATGTTTAAAAAAAAACATTTTTAAACTAAAAGGAGAATTAAAAATGGCTGACGATAAACGATTATCAAAAAAGTTAAATCTTTTTTAAAACTGTTTTGAAAAGTATTGAGAGATAAAAAAAAAAAAAATAAATAGGTAAAAGTATAGTGTATCTCTATTATCTATTTTTTTTTTTTTTTCAACTTGTCTCTGAGTTGTTTGAAGTATATTTAAGTACTAAATTTTTATGCTGTATTGGTTATATTATAGATTTGCTAAACTTGAAATTTGCCATGACATATTCTTCCATGATTTATTTCCAATAATTTTATTTAAATATTGATATCAATATTTAAATAAGAATATATAATCAAATTTATACAGAGAGGTTTAAAAATAAAAATAAGATTAAAAATTAAAATATTAAAAACAAAATAATCACTTGAATTTTTAATCTATATCAACATCCTGTCATTTGGTTAAGACAGTATAATCAAAATACCATAAAATGCAATTAATAAAAAATTAATTAAACTAGAAAATAAAAAAAATAAATAAATATGTAATTTATCTTCGATTTTTCTACAAGTAATGAACGAATAAATTTATTTTATATTCCAGAATTTTAAGGAAGAAAAGAAAAAAATAAAAGTAAATTTTCCAATCTAATTTTCAAAAGCTTTTCATGAAAAAACCAAATAAAAAAATTTGTAAAATGAAGAAAATGAAATTGACTAAGGAAAAAGAAAAAAAAAACTAGTAATGATAATAATAATAATAAAAAAAAATTAGAGTTTCAAGTAGTAAGAAGAAAAGTGATTTTGGTGTGCATATCAGAAGGTATCGTGGGAGAGTTGAATTGCATTTGATGACATCCCAGTAGTAACGCGTGTCCGGATGTTCTTTTACGGCTTTGGATCAACCAGGGAGTTTAGCTTGTCTCTAGTAACAGTCTCACCTTGCTTCACTATATATATATAATATATACCTATATATATGCCAAGCAGGATCAAGGAAGCCACATCAAGTGATCCCCAAATGGTATAACCGTCTCGTCTCTCTAATAAACTAGTAAACTACTGTCTATTCTATTCTATATGTATACATCCAAATTGCACTTATTTTTTTATTCATAATTTTTTTTTTTATTTTTATAAAATTTATATTTCGTTCTCTTTCTCAACACTATATACCTATATATTTAACTCGTAAAATGGGGAAAATTTAATCAAACTTTGGCTCTCGACTTGAGGCGATATCGCTGGTCCCAGTCAAGCGCATTGCCTTTCCATTCAACTCTTCATCCAATCGCTTATGCAATACACGTGTACATGTACATACTTTTTTGTCTATATAATATATTATTCAACAAATTTTAGAATTGTTCTACAAGTAAGGTCGCTATATATGAATAAAATACCTATGTATATTCATCACTGATTGATATTATTTATGAATATATTATACTTTAAAGTTTTTCATTTACAACCAGTGTATCAAAGTTTAAATATATAAATTGAAATTAAATACGTATATGTTTTTACTGACGATTGAAAGAAAGTATATATTCATTTATATATATTAAATAATTTAATTATAAATTAATTTATATTGAATAAAAAATAAAATAAAATAAAAGTTGTGTTAAATATAAATAAATTAAATATAAAATGAATTTAACCACTTCAAGTGTTCGTTTCAAAGTGTAAAAAAGTTTTGTATGCTTTTTTTAAAAAAATAAAAAAAATTTCCCGGATAGTAAAACTAACTTTAAAAAAATAATATAAAAAATAAAAAAAATAAAAATACAGCACAGTTATTCTGTGACAATAGAAACTCAGGGAATATAGCTCCGGGTGAAGAGTAAATTCCTCAAAGTAAACCTGAGCTTCTGAAGTTTTTAGTCAGTTAAAGAGAAAGAGTCCTACTTGTAATAATTTATATATATATATATAACAAAAAAAAAAAAAAAATATAAATATATATATCATTAAACTAACACACAAGTTTGTTCCGGCCAATTATTTAGGTTAATAAATAATAACCTTTTTTTTTTTTTTTTCTTATTTATAAAAATTTAAATGACATTTTCATATTTAACTTTTCCTGTTTTTTCTTTTTAAATTTTTATTTAAATAATTTATTTATATATAAATTAATTACAAGCATAATATCAATGAAATGTGGCATTTCATTTCCTCAATCAGTGCTTTGCAATTAATATTAATAATATCTCATCAATCGTACCAATTACCGTGAACCACGAGAATTAATTTCATGCTATTGCATTACAGTTACTAACACGCATTGACAAACTGCATAACATATGTACAAATGTATATATATATATATATACATTTGATGGAGAATATATTTTCTCTAAATGCATCATTCAATACATATTATAGGTATATACATTTAGATTTAACCTCAAAAGCCTAATTCAAAATTCGTTAGTCTAAATTTGCTGACAATTGATTTCATTGTTAATATGTATTAGGAAAATTTGTTTAACATCCGAAATACGTTATACAATTATAGAAATTGATCAATTAATCAATTGACAATGACAACTTAACAGTCAAATATTAATATAGCTTATTTAACGCATTTAATTATTAATTTATTATAATAACTATTTTTTTTAATTATTTCATGATTTGAGAAACACTTATTGTGCTTTTCATATTATTTTTTTAAAAAAAGTAAATAATTTATGTGATAAAAATGTATAGGTAAATTCAATGTGACGTATGAGGATTGCGTGTTTAAAAAGCTTTCGTTATACCAATCTTCAAGTTATTTCATTTTCAATGTTCGGAAGCTAGTACTTAGTTTACAAAACTTGACCTGTTCATCTGATAAAGACATGTACATTTATCACGTTAATATACATAAAGTCTTAAATATATTCTTCTATCTTGTTTTTAACTTTATGATATAACTGATAAAACCTCACAACTACAATGATAAATTGCACAACAGCAATGTTTAAGATTTTATAATACGACAATGACGATTAACAGTTATTAATTAAAATTCAATCATCCATAATAAACTGCTTAGTTTAACATACGCATTGATGATTAATAAAAAATTTACGTATATATATATTTATGAATTAATATCTGTATGCGTGTTTGTGTTCCTAATGAGAAACAATAGAATATTCGGATGAGGAAGTGTTAATCAACTAAGTTTAATATATTCTTTTTAATTTTTTTCATAAAATCATAATTTATTAAAATTATAACTTGAATGTATTAAACTGTTTTAATTAAAAGTCTACTAAAATAATAATCATTTTATTTCAGGAAATGAAGTTAGATATAAAAGAGGGATAGTGAGGAAAAAAAATAATAATATAAAAAAAAAAAAAACAGGTAGATAGTTAGAATAAGTAAAGGTATAGGGAAAATAAAAGATAGGTGAGACCCTCGGGTATATTATATTAAACGGAAAATATATGTGGGTAGATTGGTCGATATATTGTTCATTATTATAGATATATTAAGATTTATAAAAATGAAAAAATTATAAAAAGTTAAAAAGGTCAATCTAAATATATTATAAAAATTTATAAATATATGTAAAATACTGAATATTATGTAGCCAATTACAAAACTGTTTTATTTTAATTTGATGCGAATAAAAATTGCTAATTTTCTTATGACTTAAGATATCAAACTTGATATATTTATTGAGAATACTAATAATACAAGAGTGAAATCTATTTTATGATGAAAAAAAAAAAAAAAATGAAGGAATTAAAAATAAAAGTTAATATTTTTTTTTACTTGAATTTATGCAATAAGATTAAATCTTCTGCATACCGAAGCTATATATATATACATGTGTGTGCAAATTTTTTGCTTTGTAACTTGTGTTATTACCTGTACAAAGTGTCTTTTTACTATCATCAATATTGACGAATCGACGAATTGTAAATTGCAATTGAGTATAAAACTTTTTTTAAAAATTCAGATCAACTATATAAAATAAAAAATATTTATTTATTTTTTTATATATATGTGATGAATCGAGAAGAGTTCAGAAGATCAAGTATACAACTCTTTATGTATATATAATATATAAAGAATCAAGTGATCTAAGATTCGATTGGTTTCTCTTATTGCATGTGTATGAATAAGACAGTAAAACAAAGAATATAACCATCAGACAAAAAATAAATAAATAAATAAATAAATATATAAATAAATAAATAAATAAAATGAGACAAAGAAAAAAGAAAGAGAATTTTGTATAAACATCTTAAGATGGTCGTATACTATTATTTTCTGTTTCACTCCAATTTTTTTTTCAAGTTTTTTTTATTTTTTGATTTCAATCTCAAGTTACGCTTTTGCTCTTCTCTTGTACGTCAAAAACCACACTGACAAGAGAACCGATTGAATTCCTGAAGGACAGGATCTCTTATACCAATGACATCGTGAATTCATCGATTGTTTTTTAATGAAACTCAATATATATATAAATAAATAAACAAGTAACTTGTTTTTTATTCATTTATTTATATTTTTTTATTTATATCTCAGTGAAATTCAGCTCAATTTAACATCAAGTATCGTGAGTGCAATGAATTGATTTGCATTAGCAGGTGCGAGTATGACCGTCTTTGTAAGATCGACTTTGTCTCATTAGTCTCGTTACATTTATTTTAACTATATAGACGCGATATATATATATATATATACCAATCAGACCTTTTAAATATTCTCAATGTAAATATATTTATATATACACAATTTACCAACAACATTGAGCTCGTTAAATTCATTACGTCATTACTATTCTGATCATTAATTACCATTACTAAAAGAAACTTTATATATATATATAATTGATCTTTGATGTATATATATAAATTAATTTAAAAACATATATATATAAAAAAAAAAAAAAAAATGTATATTAATGTCGTCGATTAAAGTGTGAGATGCAATGTATATAAAAAAAAATAATAACAATAGTGAAACAATAAATAAATTTATATATATAATGAAATAAAATTTGATATAATAATATAAAATAAAAATATATGGTGAATTGTGGGAATAGTGATGATGAAGAAGCCAACAACACTAAAGGTTTCATCAATAAAGAAATAAACGAGCCATAACTGTAGTTAACGAATAAAATGAGGGAGGTAACATTGAGGAAACAGCAAATGGATATCATAACTTCATAACCGGTGTACACTCGTAAATGCAAATCGATCTCTTTCACAAACGATCCAATTTACCTACTATACTTAAATATATATTTATATATTAAAGTCATAAACGTTGTGAAAAAACATAAAAATATAAAAATATAAAAAAAATATAGATAATTATTTTTAAGGATCTTATGGATCAAATGTTCGCATATCCGTTGGTTAACGATTTATTATTATTCTATTTTTATATTTTTCATTTTTTATAATATTATTTATATAATCTCATGGATTTCTATTAAGTCTATCCAACATATAAACCCGTAATCCAACATATATACTTCAAGTTGCATGCATTTTATATTTTACTTCATGTATTTTTACGAGGTAAAAAATACATACATATATTGTTTAGAATAATATGAAAATAAATAAATAAATAAATAAAAAATCGTTCAACTGTGTGACGGCTTGTCCCTCACAACGACGAGACAATTTACCTAAGAAAATGTAAATCTTTAGTTCTATCAGTATAGTATATGTATAATATGATAAGAAAAAAATAAAATAAAAGCATAAAGGTTTTTAAAAAAATATAAATATAATAATAATAAATAAAATAGAAAATAGCAAAAAATATAAATAAATTAATTCAGCTATATATGCAAGAGATTTTTTCAATGTGACGTTGGAAAATTGGTTTGTCTGACAAGTAAATGTTGCTCTCAGTTTATACTATTGTTTCAGTTAAATTGAATCATATTTTAATAATATAGTCTGTATTTTTTTTTTGTTTATAATCGTTTCAAATTATAACTATTATTTTACAACTTTTATATTTTTCAGTGAAAATAAAAATGTATACCTATGTAAAATTAACGTTACAATTTGTAATCCCTGGGGAGCTGCTTTTTTATTATTTTTACTTGTGGTTGTTAATACCATGGGATTTTTTTATATATTTTATATTTAGCAATATAAAATATGCAAATGTCTATTTTTACTTTTTAACTTGTTTCATTTGTAATAATAATGTAATCGTGTCACGTATTTTATCTTGCATATAAATATAAACATTTTACTGTGAGTAAATTTACAGTTGTTTGGATGGTTTGTATAAAAATATATACATGTATAGTTGTAGATTGAGTCCAGAAAGTGGCCATTTAGTTGACCAAGAAAGATAGTTAAGTGGTAAGTTTTTCATGAAAAAAGATGAGCTAGAATAAATGAGTATTTTTTTTTCCATTATCCTGGTTTTTCATATATAATATGAGTCAAGATGTGTAGGATTATTTGTGTAAATATATATAAGTGTATTGTGAAAAAAATCAGAGATATACATATATTTATTTTATGAAAATATTATACAAGATAAAAAACTTACCGTAATTTTAAGGTCCCGTAAATCGCACGTGTCATATTGTCGGTAGAATCTTAATACTGTGTGAGTTTTATTTTCGTAACCCAACAGCAAGTGGTAGTCTTGACTTGAATCCATTTGTGGATCACGATTTGAATCCTTTACATGTCGATCCTGAAAATGAATAATATAAAAAGGAAATCATTAATCACTTGTTGTCAAAAATTTGCTAAAAAAAATATTAATGTATTAAATACAAAATGAAAAAAAAAATTATAATAGTTTTTTTTTTTTTTATAATTTCTAAATATATTTTTATTATCGTCTCATCATCGCATTAATGTTATTCTTACAAAATTTATTTGTGTTTATTCATAAATAAATATAAATTCACGCCTTTGTCGACACCATTAAAAGATAAATAATTTGTAAAGATATAAAACTGAAAAAAAAAAAATGAAATAAATAATTTCTACTAAAATTAGAAATAAAAATAAAATTAATCATGAAAGTTTCACGTCATGTTTTTATACATATATATATGTTAGAGTGTAGAGTTCATCGGCATTCTTCTCCCGCGCTTCTCAGGCTTCTTTATTTTTCTCATTTTACATGTGTAAATCGTTGATGCAAAAGATATTTGAAATATAAAAAAAATATATATAAAAATAAACCGGTAAATGGTAAAAGACTCATGTATACTTTTAAGACTAAAAATATATAAATTTTACTTTTTTTTTTTTTTTATTTTATATATAAAATTATTATGAGGACCGCGAAGCCCCGATTGTGACAAGCCCAAAAGAAATTGATAGTCGTCTGTATCAAGTTGTCTTTTGAAGGGTCTCATTCTATCTTTTTTACTCTTAAAAATTTTTCTCTCATTTTTCCGATTAAATAGTATTTTTTATTATTTTTATTTTCAATCTCTTGTAAAGAGCATTCATCTGAAAATTCAATGAAAGCAATCAAAGCACCTGAGGTCTAAAAGAAAATAACCTTTTCAAGTGTCACACAACTATCGACTTTAAAAAAAGTTTAAAAATAATAATAATAATATATATATATATATATATATATTTTTTTTTTTATCAAAGTCAATTTAAAGTAAAAAATAAATCCGATAATATAAAAAAAAAAAATAAAAATACAAAGAATGAATCATAATTAATATCTTTAATTATAGAGTAATAAAAACCTTCAGCCACTTGTTTAATTGTTCAGTTATTTAATGACTATTATTTGCCAACTCGGAAATTATAATTAAATCGAAATTTACACACGCGATGTGTGTGACTATTATTTCTAAATGTAAATTGTTGATTTTTTAAATTATACAAAGAAAACTGATTCAACTAAATATTCTCACTATATATATATATATATATATTTATAATGTGAAAGATTGTGCGTGGTGTCAGTTTATATTCAAAATTTTTGAGATTTGTTAGTCATGCAAATCAAAAAAAAAAAATAAATAAATAAAATAATAAATAATACTGTCAGATATTTTTTTAAAATATTTGTGCTGTAAAGTGTATATATATTTATTGAATAAAAAAAAAAAAACTTGGCTGATTCATAAGTTAGGTATGTTGTTTAGAGATGAAAGAGAAATAAAGTTGATGAATACTTGGAAAATCATGAGAAAGAGGATCTTTCATTTGAGGTGATAAATGTGCTCAACTAATTTTCCTCTTTAACCTAGTTAACTTCTTGGTGGTTAGCCAGAGAGCATCCAAAAGATAACCCAAGATAACAAAAAATCATATCTCTTTGTAAAATATAATCTAGTTCAGATTATACAATTCAAATACGTAAATTTTGTTATGTTATTTTTTTATTTGACTATATGTATGTATAGTCAAAATGGAAAAAAAATGAATAAGAAATTATCAGAATCTTTGGGTTTAAATATCCATCAGTTGCACATATATAAAAGTTGGTCATTTATAGTGGACTTTGAACTTTGACTCCCAGACTTTGCTGGAATTTTGAGAGAAACTCAGTTCCTTTTGTTCAGATCTCACACACGATATTGAACAACGTACGACGTTATGAACCCGAGAAGCCAAGTCAAATCATTGTTCTGCCTTGGAGGTAAAAAAGAAAATATTAAAGTTAAAAAAAAAAAAAACGAAACCATTTAAAAATAACCCTTTCAAAAGAAACTATATAATAATATAAAATATATATTAAAAATAAAAATCATAAAATAAAAATTATACCTTGAAGGTAAAAAAATAACAAAAAATGAGATAAAATAAAGAAAGCAATAAAATAAAATAATACCAAATCGTCCCTTTTGGTCGTCGACGGATTCAAGTCATAAATTGCATTTCTCCCTCTCGTATTTTTTTATTTTTTAAATTATTATTATATATATGTGACCACTTGTCGAATGTTCCCTTTACTCTTTGCACCTCTTTGGTACTCACCCGATTGAAAACAATTGAGAACGGCATGCATCCATGCCGCCTTCAAGTTATTATCACGAATGCACGCGATAGTTTCACACCAAAATCGACAAAAAAATATGTGAGTGAAAAAAAAAAAAAATAAAAAAATAAGAGTAAATACATAACAGCAACTAAAATAATTTATTTATTTTTTTTAACGATGATCTTTGCAGTATTTCATTTGTATACGACAAATAATTAAATTAAAAAAAAAAGCTCGCCTACATCAAGCTGCGTTTATACTTTGAAAATTTGTATGGAAAATGTTAAAAAATCAAGCATGTTTTACCAAGCAAGATTGTAATACATATATATAAAATATGACGGACATATAAACATGAAAATCATCAAGAGTTTGTCCTGCATTGTGACCACATAAATAACTCTTGGGCATAATTGTTTTGCATTTAATTATGTTGGCGACACGTACGTGCTCCGGTAACACAAGAGCCGGCATATATATATACAAGTACTGGTTTAACAGTCTAGTCTAAATGAAAACCCTGAAACCGTGTCGTTGCACACTCAAAATACATTACACAACATATATACACCTGTATATAATAACTACAATATAAATATAATATTTAATTTAATCTTCAAATCATATAGTTCAAACTATGTATTTTAAAAATGTTAAAAAAATATATATATAAAAAATAAAATAAATAAAATATAAAAAAAAAAATTAATTAACATTATTTTCTTATAATTATATAATTTTTCGTATTAGCTTTTTTGCATTTTTATTGTATACAAATAGTTGCGAATATTTATACATTGTATTCAGACATATTGAAATAATAAGGGAGGTTGTGGGGAAAAGAAACGTATAAATATATTTGAGAGATATATAACTAAAATACGATTGTATATTCGATTCAGTGCACCAAGGCAATTATACCAATTACCACCGTCGTTCACCACAACAATTGATTCTCATTCACATTTTCAATGTCTGCACATCCCTATTTTATATACCCTTTTTCCTTTTACCTCTTTCCTCACTTTTTGTTAATATATGTACCTATATATTTTAAACTTTGTGTATACAAAACAAATGCGGCAAACTTCATAGATGTCTTGTATTTATTCTTGACCATATAACATTTAACCAATGCACTTGCAAAAATAAAAAAAAAAAAAAAAACAAATATATAATACGATGCAAATGTACACTGGTCTCATCGTTTATCTAAAAGGGCATTCAGTGTCGTCTGAGAATAATCGTCTGTTTGTTTAAAAATAAATATACCATTGGAATTATTTAAAAAACAAAAAAAAAATATAATAAATTTTACATTTATATATGTTTAAAAAAAATAAATATATACATTTACAAAATATTTTATATGCAGCTATTATTAATATTATCTCATTCTATCGGAATTATTTTCTATTTTTTTTTTATTTTTTTGCATAATAAATAGCAAAATAAAGTAACACGATGTAGAGCTGATAAATAATTTGATGGAATTTCGATAAGTATGTAATTCATAAATTAAATATAATCTCATGTATTGAAGATACTTGATTTAATTTGTATTTGGAGAAACAAATTGTATAAAATTTTTCATTTATTATGATTATTTTATGCTGACATTAAAATACAAAATATATATTAAATTAATTATAATAATAAATATTATAAATGTATATGTATATAGTTATATTCAACATATATTTTCATGTATACCGTTTTATAAATCTGCTGAATCATAAAATTAATATTTGATAATGATAACGGTCTGCGACAAGTATACCAAGTATAACAAGTATATGTGTTTGTGTCACCTATCCAACCCTTTTTTTTCTTTTTTTTTTATAAAAACATTTGCACCATCATGATGCACACACGAAGTACTGATGCATCGACACGCGACACGCCATCAAAAATATACTGGATTATATTTTATATATATATATATATATTACACAAACTCAATGTTAAATTGGTGAGTTAAATGTACCTGTTTATATATTTGTTGGTATAAAATATAAATGTTTATGTTTAAAACAGAGAGGCGACAACTAGTCGCCTCAAAATTGCTTTTCTATATAAATATAAATAAATTTATACAAGCACAATAACGTAAAATAATAATTTTCATTTTATATCATAAATAATCAAAAAGGCGTAAAATTTGTGTATTATTAATATCATTGTTCACATATAACCAAGTGTTTTTATATTCACTGAATTTATAATACAGTTAAAAATAAATAAAAATGAAAATATATATATATATTTATATGAATTTTGCATACTTAAAAAAAATTTATATACCTATATGAACAGGGGGTGTCGCGACGCCGGCAAGATAATAGATGGCAAACAGAAGGGAAGAGAAAAGTCCGATAGAGATAAAAAAAATTTAAAAAAAAAAAGAGTTAAAATTGTAGGGTCATATAGAGAATTGTAATCCGTTTGCCCTCTCGTGACAATGTACCTACTACATTCGATATTCGCTGTGGGATATCAATAATTTATTTTTCTTTCCGCGAGGTCCAAACGACTGTGGAATAATCGAGGATAAAAAAAAGAAAAAAAAAATATTGAAAATATATAGATATATAAATAAACTAACAAAAAAAAAAAAAAAAATGTGCAGCAATGTTGGTAGATATACCTGCATTTATTTAGTGCAGTGTGTGCATTTCATGTGATATTTTTTTTATTGTTTTATTTAACTATCTTTATCTCACTTTTCGTTACCACACAGTGCATATATATTAACAGTTTGGAGACAATCTGAAATCGATATTTACCACTGAATACAATAGTATCAAGAGACAAACGAAAAAAAAAAAAAAAAAATGCACAAGATTTATTGTGCTTTCTTTTATTCTATATACACATATTTATTATTAAAAACACTTTTGATATTATTTCTGATTGAACTATAAATAAATTTAAATTCATAATTTAATTTTTCTTTCATCATTGTGTTTGATAATGTTTATATTACCATTTATTATCATTACTTTTTTACTAATATTCTTTTTTTATTTTTTTTTTAAATAATAAATGCATTA
Source organism: Lysiphlebus fabarum (assembly GCA_011426435.1). Classification (NCBI taxonomy): domain Eukaryota; kingdom Metazoa; phylum Arthropoda; class Insecta; order Hymenoptera; family Braconidae; genus Lysiphlebus; species Lysiphlebus fabarum. The sequence continues at coordinate 83,093 of WSYQ01000123.1, forward strand.
ATCATATTAAAAAAAAAAAAAAAAAATTGAATTTGTATACAAGTATAAAATGACGATATAATATATTGATAATATACATATAAATTTATATATATTAATCGAATATAAAGATGTGATCGAAAAAGTTGAAAATCTGGTTTTATATCATGGCAGATTGGTTGGTACATTATACATCTGGATTATAATATATATGCATGTGTATTTAATATTAACAACAAAGACACGACGATAGCAGGGCATATAGTATATATAGTCTTGAATATATTTTTTGATGTTTGTTAAACTTGGTTCATCCCATTGAATGTATTGCATATGTATATTGCATATGAACAAAATGAAAAGAGAATTGAATAAAAAAAAAAAGATAAACAAAATACAAGGGCATTTCTCCATGTCTGTACCTTATCGTTTGTTTGTTGCATACCACCATGGATCTTGTTTAAGAAGGATCTACCAGCAGCAGTGTTGTGGTAGCTCCTGTGGATGCAGTGTGGTTTTATTTCTCTCTGTACCACACCATCAGGTTTGCTCTCATACATATATATATAGGTATATAACGAGATATATGAGACGTGTGGACAAAAAAAAAAAAACGATTGAAAAAAAAAAATAATCCGCAGGAGTTTTATATACATATATATTTAAAACATTATACCGACCAAAGAAGTGCACATTCTTATATGACCTCGCGTGACGCTCCCGGAACGTGTCCACTTTATTCGGCACTTGTGTTAAATACAAGTTTAAAAATCATGAGATTCACCCATTTAATCGTTAAATTATTAAATTATTTTCTTTTGATCAGTATTTTCTTTATGACTATGTAAATATAAATTTAATTAATTTTATATTTTTTTATATTTATACGTTTAATTTTTTAATAAATAAATTAAATTTTTTGATAATTATTTAAAATAAAATATTGATACATGTGATAAAAAAAATTAGAATAAATATATTTTAATTTTTATCAAGTCAATTAAATATAAATAATATAAATAATTATTGTCATAAATAAAATTCAATAAAATATAATCACTTGAATATATCAATACCAGATGTTATTATATTTGTAATAATATTTTTAAATATGATAAAATCTTTGAATATAATTTAATTTTTTTATTTTTAATTTTATTAAATATATATATATATATATATTCTTGTTTTATCAGTATAATTGAACCCTTGAAATCATAAATTATAATATTATCAATGTTCAATATCTCAAAACGTTTTTGTTTTAATTGGCACCCTAAAATCTCACATGGTACATATTATATATGATAAAGTCTTTTACACGATTTTCAACCCTCTTATTCTACCTAGGCATGTCGTTCTTCAACTATATTATATCCCATATAGGTTCATCGTCTCAACTGAAAGTGGAACATTGTCTGTGAGACAGTTTTATCGGTGTAGCTTTGCTTGTAATGTCCGCATGGGGATCGTTTCACCATCGTGATGTTAAAAGTACACTCTCATTTTATACTCATATATACATGAAAATATATTATATATGTATAAACGACACTGTTAGCCTTAGGCAGACTCAAGGAACTACCGAATATGAATGGCCTTGGTTGGAACAATAAATCTATATTACCTTGCCATTTATGTATATATATATAATATAAATATAAATGAAATATATATATACGTATATAATATATGTAGATTGGCATAAATTTGAGAGAGAATCTCGTGACTATAAAATAAACTGAGTAGAAATATCGATCAGATAAATTTCAATTGGCCAACTGTTTCTCAATTAAATTAAAATTACAAATAATTTTTAATTCAACATTTATCTTTTTCTTTGTTTTTTTTTTTTTTTTTCTCATACGATATTTATTTTCATTTGCAATAATTGAAGAACTATAAAAATTGCAACATTTAAACTTAAATGAGATAAATTTAAGTTTTTTATTTTTAGATGAGACAAGAATTCATTGATGAAGTAATGATGTAAGAGAGAAAAAACTATACTTGATATAAAAAGTGTATGAAAAAAGTAAAATATATATATCCTTCGATTTCGTCTGAGCAATTACTCAAGTTCAAAGTTTAAACTCTCTGGCTTCTCTTTACGTGTTTCATATATATGATATAGATATATACATTTTCGCGCAGTGTGAGGCTGCTATACTATCGCATGTACATTGCATCAAAGTTTTCTAAAGTTTTGATCTCATACTGGTCATACAGTCGCAGTCATACTGAACACACCAGTAAAAGCAGCAAACATCTACCCGATGAGTTTTTCTTGACCCCCGGGATATATACTGCTCAGGGGTTGTTATGCCCAATGGGAATATCTACTCACAAAAGTGTGCATGTGTACCAGAGTTTGTTGAAGAAAGTGTTCATACATATATACCTATATTTACTGATGCCTTACATATATATTTATATAAAAAAAAAATAAAAAATTTATTAGTTTATCGTATATATATATATACCTATATAAGAATCCACGAGTGATATAGTGTGTTTATCTATTTTATATATAATAAAGTAGAATATCTAGTCTGCAATGCGACTCGAGACTTGGACGTCTCCAATGGTGTGTTTCAAGAGCTTTTCTTTAAAAAAAAAAAATCCTGAATGTACAAAACGATGTATATATGAATATACTCCATATTTATGTCGCGTTTATATACAGGTATGTATTATCCGCAGTTTGAAGGACAAAAAAAAAAAAGCAAGATCAAAAAAATATATCAGAAAAGCGAGATTTCTGAACGAAAAAAATAAATAAATATATATATGTGGAAAAGATTTTACAAAGTCAAAGTTCATCGTCGATAAAGACGGCGACGAGTTTTGGAATAAATATATATAGTAGTATATATTCGCAGACAGAAGTTTTCGTCTAGATCCCTAATTCATTCCTAATTCCCCAACGAAAGTAAGAAAAAGTCGAATGAAACTTATCACCGCGAGTGAAAGGCTTGCTCAGAAAAATTGACTCAGAAAAAAAAGGTTAGATCAAAAAAAAAAAAAATAAATAAATAAAAAGTAGAATTAAAAGAAAAATAGAAAAAGAATTTTATATATATAAAATTTGTGGTTTTAAAAAAATACCCTCTGCTTGAGGCATTGAAAAATCTCAAAGTCATCCCTTTTTTCACCCTTACTTTTTTATTTTATATTTTAATCCTGTATTGCTAAACTATATACCTATATGTAAGGACATGCTACAATATACATTTTTTTTTTATATTTTTTAAACCCTCCATTTATTTATTTTCTCATTTAGATCCCTCAGTTTCAAATACCACCCACATCAGATAATATTTAAATTAATGATAAACATTTATATGAAAGTTTTGTTATATACAGGGAGCATATTTAAATCCTTACAATGATTATGAATTCAGAAGGGCCAGACGAAGAGCTGAATGATCATCAGGCTATTGTATGATGGCCCACTCATCTCCATAACGGGTCCTATTTTATTTTATTTTTTTTTATTCTATACTGGCTTTATGTAGACAAGTCATCTTGTACAATAACATAACTATATATTTACTTTACTATAGCCAGTGTCCGAAACTCATTGTAACAACTTCTTACTCATATATTTATCATTTTAAAAAATTTAAATTATCAAATACTCATATACCACTGGTATTTTCTCATCTATTTTACGAGTGATTCATTTTTTTTTGTCTTTTACTTCACGGTTATACATTTTTTTTTCTTATTCGGTTTTATTTTTTATGTACCCTACACAGACTATTACTATATATATTCCTTGATTTTTTTATATTCTTATTTTATTACTTTTTTTTTTTTATTTTTTATACAGTTGCTCGAGTAGCTTCATACCGCCTACCAATGGTCGCCTCCTTTTTATGCTACTGCACACATTCTATGCAGTAGCCAAGATATATATATATTTTTTTTTATTTATTTATTTATTATTCGTCTTTACTATCTCTGTTTTACTTGTTGTTTTATTTTTTTTTATTGTCGGTCTTTATACACCACCAAGTTAAATTCAACTCGATTCGATTTTCGATTGTTTTCTTTTCCGTCTTAAATTGTCCAAATAAACCCAACTTGGTTTTTGGCCGGCATGTGAAATCGAAAACGACGACATTAATCGTGACTGTCGAAATAAAAATGGTAAGATCCTATCGTATACTTGACTAAAATACCAGATTTTTTATTATTATAAATTTATTTTTTAATATACATAGAGATTACTAAATTTCTACTAAAAAAAAGACAAAATAATTGTCATATTGTGACAAATGATTATTAAGGTTTCAAGTATATATAAATATAAATAATATATTTTATTTTTTACATTTAAATTTCAATTTTCATAAGTAACGAGGCATGTTTGCATGTGAGATTAGATTTATCTAGAGTGATACAAAGATAGGACAGAAATAAATATAAAAAAGAAAAATTTTTAAATAAAATAGATGGGACATATGCTAGATATATATCTTCCGGAAATTGGAGGTAAATAGAAATAAAAAAATAAAAAAAATAAATAAAAAGATAAAAAAATAAGTATTTATAAAGGCTAAAACAAAAAAACAAAAATTTGTGCTATGAAATTTGAGAAGTGTGAAGAGGATATATAAAAACTAGAAAAAAGTCAGATAGATTTTAAAGGTATAAAAGAGTGCTGACTGATCCCGTATAATGATAACACATTGACGGTCGAAAAAATTCGATAGAACCAGCAAATAAAATTGATGAGCCTGTTACAGTCTGACGCCCATGAAAACACTAAATGAATTCAACACCTTGATGTGTCTAAACGTATATATATAAATAAATTCTCCCGCATAATAACAATACTTAAAAAAAACTAGTTTTTTATATTTTTTAATATTTATTTCTAAATCTATTTTTCGGTTTAATTTTTTTTTTATTTTTTATCACGTATTGGATTTCGTCTAATGATACATAAAAATTTAAAATGTATGTGCATGTATATAAACACTGAAGAATCAAAATCAACCAAGTATATACATCACTATTTTTATATGTATGTCTTAAAAATTATAGTGGTCAAACTAGCGAGACATAGTCTATATTGTGTCTCGTAAAATCTTTTTTTACTATCCAACTTTCACGTTTGAAAATTGACATTTTTCTTTTTTTTTTTTATAGATCTAATTTATTTCAATTCAGTGGACTTGGTACTAAAGAAATAAAAATCAGAATGAAATAAATAAATAAATAAATAAATAAATTATCAACTAGAAATAAAAAACCTTGGGAGTAGACTATTATTGAATTTAAAAAAAGTATATATTTTCTATGGATGCATTTTTGATGATAAATTGATAAATGAATACGTATGTTGTGTTGGTTGACACAGGAAAGAATAAATATAAAAATAAAATTAAAAAAAAATAGAGAGATAGTACGTTGGACATTCAAGCGTAAATTGGAAACCTTCTAAAAATATGTCGTACGAGTAATAAAAGTCTTCAAAGCAATGTATTTATAACAAAGTTAAATTGGTTTGATGTGTTATTTTATTTTTATATTTATTTCTTAATATATATGATATTTTTTTTTTATGGTATTTAAATACTTAAAGTCAATTTAAAGAGATACATAATTTATGTATGCACGCATATAAATATATAATATGTAGGTAGATAATAAAATAAGTCAAGTTATTTATTATTTAATAATAATAATAAATAATAATTTTATAAAACAGGTATTTTCATGAAAAATATTATGTTAATATTTTTTATGAGAAAGTTGTATACTTTGGTTATGTAGAAATTGTCAAACTTCTTGAGTTTCAAGATTGTCTTTTTCAACCGGATAAGTATACATGAAATTATAATGCAGCCATGTTACTGATGGCACTTTCATTGTGGGTATACTTTATATAGTTTATTACTAGAGCTTTAAGTAGCCCAGCAAAATACCAGTGGATAAAATTAGCTGACATATTATTGACTTTTCCAAGGGTCTTGATGTTCTTTAGGCGCCATGAAAGCTTTACATCTTAATTATGATAAAAAAAGATTGTCTGTTTCAACATCACAGCTGTCTTGCCAACTCAATCAAAAAAATTTAAAAAAAAAAAACTGTTTTTAACCAACATAAAATAAAAGTATGAAGGAAAATAAAAAAAAAAAAACATTTTACTTCATCACATTGAAAGATTAATTTTAAACTTTTTTTAGTTTATTTTATTATTTTTTTATTTTCTACTATTTTTTTGACAGAAATAATAACAATTAAAGCTTATCAACATCCCAACCTGACACTTCACAAGACAGTAACTCGATGAAACTTGGTAAAAGTTCAACATATAGCTGAGCTTAACCTGAAGTTGGATATCATCCACTAAATTTAAATCCCACTGACATTCATGAGGAAAGGATTTTATTTCAAAAATTTTTTTTTCTTTTTATTTCTCAACCAAGATAAGAGCTATAAATTCAAAATTCACGGAATGGTAAATCACTTTGAGGATGAAGAACGTGGTGAAAATAAGAGAATAAAAGAATAAAATAGTATTTGATAACCAAAATACTATAATAGTCAACCAAAAAATATAGATGAAAAAGCAAAAATTCTATAACTTGAGGTATAAAAAAATTATTTTAGTTGATAAATTTTGTTACACCGATCTTTTGTTAATTATTAGTGATATTATTTTGTTATTTCTCAAACAATAATGTCATTCATGTTTAAATTGATCAAATACAATATTCTATTATATATTTTATCTATAACTTTGAATAAACTGGTAACATGATTTTAACCCTCAAGCATTTTAATATGATATATAAAATACATGTATACTTAAAAATTTTGCATAAACTAAAACTGAAGGTTTAAATAACTATATTGCATTATCATCAAACTCATAATCATAAGCAATTATTTCAATTGACAGATATACAGTTGACAAGAGAACATTAAAATTATTGAACAAAGTCAATAAAAAACTTTTGCTATATATAATTATATATAGTACAAGTTTTTTTGTCATAAATAATAAAAAAAAAAAAAATTGTTTTAAATAAATCTATAGATCAATCGTATTGATACACAGACATACACACCTGTGATCGAATTAAATTTATATAAATTGTATATCGTTATTTCAAGTTAAAAATAAATGAAAAAAAATAAAAATTTTAAATTTTGTATTCTAAACATTCAAGTAATATATTACTACCTCGACATTTCTATCGATTTTATAATAAATTTTTTAAATCATCTATATACATTGTTTCATTTTTCATCTTTAAAATCTCATATAGAAATGTTTTTTTTTATTTTTTTAAAAAGTTAATAAAAGACACAAGTTCGTTTCCCCATTATTATAACCAATAATCTTGATTTAAAAAACAAAAAAACGTAATATATTTTTTTATTTTATTTTCATTTATATTTATACTATTTTTGTAACTGGTATAAAAATTGTTTCAATGATTCACAATTTCTGACATTGTAATCGGATTATACGATGTGATAAACCAACCCTTACTCATAAATTCAAAATGTCAATGTTAAAAAGAATAACTAACACACACATGTATAGCGTGAATCATGTTGAACAAAAAAAAAAAAAAAAAAAAACAACAAAAAAATGAATCATTAAAGTTTATTTTATGATTTATTTTTTTCATTTTTTTTGGGGGGAACTGGTGATTACTCATAATTTGACTTAAGTAACCAAATAGTCGGGAATACATGTCGATCGTGCAAAATTGTGAATAAGTGGGCTTATATATACTGAAATGAGTGAATGTCCGTTTATCTCATTTGCACTGTTTTTTTGCTTTCTCAATCTTTCTCGTTTGTCCAGATACTCGTTTTTTTAATATATATATACGTAAATTTTGTTTGATGATTCTTAATGAGTTACACTAGAATGCACAATGTATATACATTATACATTTGTGTATACATAAATTATATTTAACATCATCACTACAAAGTACACATAATTACGTTAACAATTCTTTTATAATCAAAATTAAACTTGTCTCACGGACGATAAAGAAAAAAAAAAAAAGAAGTAATAAAAATATAATTATTTATTCAGATTGAAAATGCAGTTTTTAATTGTATTTTATGTAATATTCTACTTTTTTTTTTTTTTGTTAATCAATCTTCATTAAGATACAACACTAGTTGATACTTAAATAAAATGAGGTTGAAAAAGAAAAAAAAGGAAAAAATAAAATTGGCTGAATATTTTTAATACCTGATATCTTTACCAATGGATACAACTACCACTTGTTGCATCTTTTTAGAAATCTTTTTTGTATATATTTATTTTTCATTTTTTATTTTAAAATTTTATTCTCTTCACTGTCAAATAATCCCTTATTGAAAATAATGAGAGCCCAAAGCTGTGAATTAAATTGATCCTTTCATTCTGATTAAGTTCATGATGATGTATAAAAAATTCGTAGAATTTTAAAGGGCTATAGGATTATCATGTGCATTGGGAGACAAGATAGTATGATGCCACTGTTTAAGTTATTTAGCTTGTTTAAAGTTAGCAGCTATAACATTATATGCAGGTCACAAATACATGGATAAATATGTGCATAAAAGAGAATTACCACACCAATATTATAGCCAACACATATCAAGTGTATAGGTATATATATGTAAATACCTTGACCACCGATTGCAGCTCACACGGATATATAATGGCTGACTTATATATACAGGATAAAAAAAATAAATAAATAAATTAAAAAAAGTACAGATAAATTCAGGGCTTCGAGGATCATTGCCGGTAAACTAAAGCCATTGCCTGAGAGAAGAAAAGAGTCAAGAATAACAAGAGTATAGAGTGTACATATTGCAGAGCAACCCTGGGGCAACCAAAAAGCTATCATTGCATCTTCTCATTACCATAACTAGTTTCTTTATTCACTTTTTTTTTTTTACCCCACTATTATGTACAACGTCTTTTCCATCTTTTTCAACTACCCCTTTTTATTTAATATATATTAACATTAATCTGTCTCACTTTAGTATTATCGCAAGACTTTCCCATATATATGTATATTCTGTCTCAAAGTCACATGCCACCATGTATCATTCACTAATATATGTATATTCATCCACCATCACTAACAACTGATCCACTAACCACGACAGTCCAGCCATAAAAACAGCCAAGGTCTTCTTCGTCTTCTTTTTTCTTCTGCACTTTTTTTTTTTTTTTTCACCTGTATATGCACATGTATGTGGGGTTTTGTGTGTTTTTTTTTTTCCTCATTTTGTTTTCATTGTATACCTTCTGGGCTTTTATCTCGAACGACAAACTAGCAAGATAGCCATACTGGTATAAAGACAATCGAATTGCTAGATTCCTCGGATTTATCCCTGTTTTTTTTTTTTTCAGATAACCATCCAGTCATCATGACTATATAGATTTGATCTCACGTATTTATTCATTATTACTTTTTTTGCCCTATCTTTATATTTATTTTGTATATCGAGTCTTGACAATTATTAACTACTAAAATATATGACTTGCAAAACTAAAAAATTTCAAGAGTCATTGATTTGTTAGGAATAAAAATTGAGATTAAAATAGGACAATACTTTTGTGTTTCTTTCAACGTAACCAGTAGCCAATCTGCCATCAAAATAATCACATCATCGAGGGTCCAAAACACTCAAAACGTAATACATGAATCATGGATTCAATGACAAGATGAATCGTTGTAATGTCTCAATAAAATAGGTCACAACTATTTGTCAATCGATCTTCTTTCTGCTTTTTTTTTATTTTTATCATCATCATACATATTTTTTTTATTTTCACCTAAACTCTCCTCTTTTTTTCGGCTCTATTTCGTGCCAAGGCACGAGAAAGTAATAGGCGGAAAGATTCGTGGGCTTGATAGCGTATATACCAGTGAATCGCGCGGAAACTTATACATTTTTGTCTGACTCAGAGTTTTGTAGAAAAAAAATAGGGTAGATGAGGGTATCACCGAGTTTTATTTCTCATTTCTCATTCTACTTTATTTTCACACTTTTTTTTTTTTTTTACTTCACACCTCTTCAATTCTTTTTTTTTCGTTTTTATATTTAAACTCATTGTTTGCTACCTGTGCAAAGTATCGACATTTGTACATTTTTAAAATTGACGTTCATGTATGCACAATAATAGGAGAATGAATAAGGGTATATAAAATACAGTGAAATGAGAAAAATAAAACGACATAAGGATTCAGAGGTCAAGAAGCGAATGAAGTGGTTGGAGAAGAGGGTAAAAAAAAAAAGAAAAGTAGAAATAAGAAGGAAAAAAAAAAATGTTGGGTAGTTTTTTGGGATAAAGTCGAAAAATTTCGATCAAAAAAAAAAAAAAAAGGAAAAAAAAATTGCTTGAAAACTGTAAGTACGCTGACTCGACAAAGTCGTTTTTACATTGGATGCTTGTTATGGTAGACAATATCGAAAGTCCCTCGTTTAGTTTCAAGCTTGCAGGATATGGTCAAAAGTCTTTTCTAATACATAGCCCAGTATTACTACATATATATATGTCAAGATAAAATGGAACTTATAGTAACTATATAGATATTGAAAAGCTAAAAGTAGAGACAAAAAAGTAAAAAGGCTCGTCTCGTAGTTATAACAGTTTTCAGGCCACAATCCTCCTACATATGTATACGTATTTTAACCAAAAGCTAAAGTCTTTGTCCATCTGTTTTGAGTACATGTGCAAAAGCATCTTTTTTTCTGCTTGGGTTATATTCTCTATTGCAATGTCTACCATCAGAAAGCTTTTATATACAGTCATGTGGTTTATGCAACAACCAAGATTTTGTATAAGCCAGCTTCTCCGTAGATTGCATCCTAAGCTGGGTCGTTAAAAGCTGGCAGATTTGATCCTTTGCGTCTCTACATATTCTCAACTCAAATAATCCTTATCAACCGACCAATTCTCTCTAAATTTCTGTCTTGCTCTGAGTTGTTTTATACTTTTATATATTCCAACACCTCTTTTTTTTGTCTATACTTTATTTTTGTTTTTTTTTTACAAACTTTTATGTCCTATTTAATTTAATTTTTTCAGCCCTATTATTGCTTTTCATATGTGCTTTCGTACTCAACGTGTGTAACCATGTCGCAATTTCCTACTTGAGTGAATAAAACTGGCACATACAGTTTTTCTCTTCCTACTTTAATGGAAGGAGTAGATGATGTTATATAAAAGTTCATGACAACCAGTGAGGATAGAGTTCAACTCACTTTTTACAATTTTTTTCTCGCTGTTTTTAATTTTTTTCTATTTTTCCTCTTTTGTACTAGTTTACTATATATGAGTATAACACTTATGCAAAGTCTTTTGAGCACCAGGTGAAAATTTTTAGTTGAAATCCGTACGACGGAAATCATAAATTCGTTTGGGCACAATCTCGTTTCCCTGGTAAATCGAATTTTCTGAGTTGATGCAGGCTGAAAATCCAAATGAAAAAGAGGAAAAAAAAATGAAATAAAGAAAGAAATTGGAAAATAGAAAGTATAGAAAAAAAAAAAGAAAAATGCAATGAAAAGAGGCAAGAAAATGTATAGACAGCAGTCAATGAGGATCGATTGCGGCAATGGTACTCAGGAGGTGTATAAAAGTGGAAATTGAGGCCGGATGAAGCTATCGAAGTCTTTCTTGGAATACCACTTTTGTGTACAACATATACAACAACATCCAAGATAGAAATCGATAAATTGTTTAACTTCATTTACCAGTATTTTTTATTATTTATTTTTACAGTTTCCTGTTTTTCATCTACATGAATCTATTATTGAGGACCAATAGTATCACATGTGATATAGTTTTCCTGTTCAATTGCAATATGTCAGACAAAAAAAAAAATCCTCAACTTGTTTAATTTTTATTATTTTTAGATGTCGATAGATTTGAATTGTCTGTGTTTTAAAATTTATATATTTTAGAAAAATATATATATTTACATTATCAGTTGAATTGCAAACAGTAGGAGTATTCATGATAAGAGAAAACAAAAAATGGCTGAATGATGTACGTGACATAAAACGGACATAAAGATATGATGTATGACACATGTCCATGCTGATACAGTCATTTTATTTATTTATTTATTTATTTATTATTTTGTTTTTTTAGTTTTACTAAAAACGATTTTACGTGTGGACCTTGTATATTTACAATCGAATGAGCGTTATCCAGACCGATAAATCCATTTTGCAATGATGAGAAAATTATGGCAAGGGAAAATGTACGTGCCTCCCAGTTAACTCGCATATATATTTTATTTTTTATATATGACTGGTATTATGATATAGATATACACATAATATATACAATAGGAAAAGCACATATGAGTTGAGTGACTCGTCGCTAACGGCAATCGCACGATTAAATATCGATTCTCATTCAAAACTAAATGAGCCTTTGCCACACGACATCGTTCAAATTAATTTGTGCGCACACAAATTTAATGTTATGTACACGTGTGAATATTGTTTCATTTATTAAATTATATATATTTTTTTTAATTTTTACTCAACCCAACAATGTATACATATTTTTTTTTTTTTTATAACAACAAATTCAAAATATTATCCAGTATCTGATCATCACCCCTTGACTAAAATAGTTTTACCAACAACATGGTTTCATGTATCCATGTTGATGTATTGAGTATGTATGATATATATAATGAAAAACAAGTGAAATTTTATCGACACTGTGCTAATGAAATGCCCCAGCTCGTTGATCTCAAAACTATGTTAACAATATATATTGAATATTGAAAATGCGTATGCTGTTAAAATCCTTTTTACTTTGTGTATATACATATAAATTTTATATATTTGAATTTTCAATCTCATCAGTTTTAATCACTTGAAAAATTTTGGGTCAACAATCATGCATCCGCCTGATTGGATTTTAATTTTTTTTTTTTATTCTTCTACCTCGACAATTGTTCAATGAGAAATTGTCATGATGATATGATGATAATAATAATAAAACAAAAAAAAAACTCAAATTAATGTTTCAGTGTGATGAAAAGTAACAAAAAAAAAAAAAAATTTCGACCTAAATTCCATTGTTTCTTTTTGATAATTTTTTTTTTTTAAAAAATTGCTCTATAGTTTTTTCCCAAGTGAATTCTACTATAGCTTTGGGCGTAAACCAATGAATTTGGGAGCAAGTTTAGGTCGATTCCCAGCAGTGCTGTTTTTCAGAAATGTGCATGGATTAGAGTTGGCCGAATAACACATGGGTATATCTAGCTACATGAATATATAGTTCAATCGTGTCTGGTTAAAACTACTTTGAATGTTTTAAACTTTAACAAAAAAAAATAAATAAAAATCAATAAATAAAAAAAATATGAATAAGTGAACATCGATTGATCATCATGGCTCAAACTTTGTAAGAATATTTTTTTTTATTATAATAAAAAAAATAATTGTACAAACATTTCATGATCTTTGGTTATTTGAATTTTCCAAATATTTCTTTTAGAAAACTTTAAAAGAATTTGTTTTTTTTTTATTTTTTCATTTCTTGTAATCATTTTATTGAGATTTAAAATTTCAATTTTCAAGATTGAAGTTTATACAACAGTAAAACGAAATGAAAAAATATGAAATGCATATAGTTTATTTGTAAATTTAAATATGATTTAAAGTCTGTTGAAAATAAATAAATTGAAAAAACAAAAAATAAACAAATAAATAAATAAAAATAGTGTAATGTAATAACACATATATAATATCGATTTATATTCCAAGGTTCGGTCAACGATCCGTCATTTATTACTTCTCTTTATTTTATTTATTTTTATTCTCATTTTCCTACCCTACCCTAAAGGCATTACTTTTTTTTTCTTTTTTCATTTTATTTTTATTGTTTTCTAGTGAGATTGGTTTCCTTTTCTCTTCAGTATAACCAATATAAATGTATATGCGTACCACGACTACACTAAGTTATATTCTCAAAAAGTTGACTGAAAAAGTTTAGAATTTTTATTTTTTTTTGTTTTAAAATAACGTACGCGAGATGTAAACTATCGTACCTGACATGCCACTTTATGATCACATAAAAATAGTAATGGTGATGACAAAGTTTGAAAAAAAAAAAAAGAAAAAAAGCTCAATATGTAGAATGAAAAGTCAAAATTCAAAATAATGTTATCGAGATAAATATATGTCGAGAGCGTATGATGTTACAACGAATGACTGAGACATGAGTTTGAATTTTTTATCATTTTCTACTTTTTTATAAAAATACACATGGTTTACATCATATCTGTGATTTATTTACTTTTTTTTTTTTTTTTTTTTTCAAATTTATATCTAACATATTTACCCAAAATGTGGTGCATCATGAATTTCTAGAGTATCATCATGTAGCGAAAAAAAAAAAAATAATAAAAATAATATATTATATAATCGAAACCCTAAAGGAAATTGCCAGTACCGAAATGACTTTTATGTTTGGTTACTTTTATGTGTGTACCAATGAATAAATACAAGTTGATGTTGTATAGTTATCAAAGTTAATGTAAAATCTAACGATCAGACCCCGGGGACTTTGTCGACTCAACTTTCAATGTTGAATGAACTTGAACGTGATCTTATATGGATAAAATACCGACGATCGTCTGGAAATTCATTCAATTCAGTTGTCTATATATACACCTACATGTGTTTTTTTTTTTTTTTTTAATATATATTTTCAATTTTATTTTAATGCGTATTTAAAAATTGACAAGCATATATGTAATGTTTTTAAGTACACTAAAAATATACATACATGTACATATTGCCATCGGCAAAATATAGGTATATATAAGTTTTGTACACAATATGTTTATATATGTATGAATTCCTATAAAATTTTATGAGAATCAGTTGTGTGGTATATACATGAAGATATTCAACATGATGCACGATCACTTGTTATATATTATAGGCATGTATCACGTGCCTCTTATTCGTATTAACATATATAAAAAGTCTTAACAAGAAGTTAAAGGCACTCCTAGAAGACAATTCATGGTTAGACATATATTCAACGTTTATAATATGTGACAACGCCTCTTTTTATATTTTATAATAAATACTTAATATTTTACAATGAATTATAAACATATCTATTAAAAAATATATTTATATAATTAAATAACTGTTATTTTAAAACATTATAAAATAAAAAAATAAAATAAAAATAATTGTTTAATAATCTTGAAAATATAAACTCTAGAAAAATAATAATTTTAGTAATTTTCAAAGTAATATTTTTCAGTATAATAATAATGATAATTATTATTATTTAAAATTTATTATGGTTATTATTTTAATTTTTATTTATATATGTTTGTTAATAATTGAGTTGTATTATTACAGTATAAATATTGACCTTCATTCTGAGATAATAGACATTTCAGCTGTGACCATAGATAGTTGGATAAATTTAATATAATATATACATATATGTTGGATGTATAATCCACCGTAAGGCAAATTCCCATGCGTAAACTTGGCCATTTGTGAGATATAACTACGGAAGCAAGAATAATTGGAACTTGCCTTGTAAATTGCAAGATGTTTTACTTGAATTCATCTGGTTTTCATATATTTTCATAAAGTATTTTCAGCTATTACTGAATACTATTATAACGTCATTGAAATATATATAATATAAATGTGTGTAGTGTATATATGTTTGTGTGTGAATATATTACAAGTCCTGGTGAAATATAGAAATAATAAAAAAAAATATATATAAAATGTAGCTAGATCGTGCCTGACTAGAAAGCTTATCACATCATCGCTGAGTTTCATCCTACGAAAAAAGCATGCACACACGTGTGGCATGAAACTCATCAGAAACCCTTGGCAGTTCAAATAACCATCATTATATCACCAGATAAGAGACTAAATAACCTTGCAAAATAACGTCCGCAAATGACGTGCTCTGTAATGTCTGCTTTTCACATGAAATCGTGTGGTTTTTTTTTTTTTTATTTCAATATGAAAAAATAAATGTCGGTATACATTTAAAAAAAATCACAAAATATATATAACAAATAGTATATGTATACCTTTTTTATTGTT
Organism: Lysiphlebus fabarum; assembly: GCA_011426435.1. Classification (NCBI taxonomy): domain Eukaryota; kingdom Metazoa; phylum Arthropoda; class Insecta; order Hymenoptera; family Braconidae; genus Lysiphlebus; species Lysiphlebus fabarum. Next base: position 99,185 of record WSYQ01000123.1, read on the forward strand.
TTGTAGGGTGATTATTTTGTTTCTTTTATGATGACAGAAACTTGCATATCATTTCGCATTGTCATGTTTTTTTTTTTAAACAAAATAAAAAAGAAAAAGGTAACCTGTCTCGAAATTATTTACTTTTTTTTTTTGTTATGTATAAAGTTTTTTTTTACTCGTTGAACTTTATCCAGGTTCTGGCATGCTTGCAGGGCATTTAGTTTTATTTTACTTTGTCTTTCATAGTCCTCACTCACAACCCCCTGTGAGCAATTTTTTTGTCATCCTTCATGACGGAAACGGGGCCACGAAATTTTAGAACCATGCAACCGACAACAGGATAAATACAGAATCCTTAGAATTTCTCTTATATATATATGTATATTTATTGTGTATATATATATATAAATAAAAAAGTCTCCAAAAACAATGCCAAATACAGTAAAATATCTCGTAAACAAGAACAAGTATTTTTTTTTTGTTTTTGAATAAAGTAAAGAAAAAAAATTGCGAGTAAAAAATAAATTAATATTTAAATTGATTAAAATAAACAGAGAAAACAAAAATTAATTAAAAAGTAGATTGACAAAGTTATGTGTTATACAATCAAGCTGATAAGTATTTTTTTACACATAAATATTTAAGTAACACGTCTTTTTTTTCCTACTGTAATGTATTATTGACTTTATAAAACTTTTATATTACATGAATTTTAAGTTTTTACAAACTAGGCTGATATAAAATTTACTATTACAGTAATAAAAACTAAATATAAAAAATAAAATTCATGTTAACAAAAAAATAAATAAACTACCGAAAAATTATTGCTAATGTTAACTCAACAGGGGTGTATACATAGTTTGCATTGTTTTTATTCAGTTTTTTTATTTTCTTTTTTCACCTTATAGTTGCTTCAACCAACCATGAAAGATAGTGAGAAAAAAAAAAGGATCAGTGGTGAAGAAAAGTAAAAAAAACAACTACAAAAAACCATAAAAACACAAATAAAAATAAAAACAAAAATGAAATAAACCATAGTGACTAGATAGGATGTTTGCATGTATGTACATGGTACATAATGTAATGAAAATATATATATTTATTATTATTACTCATTACAATCAAAGAGTTTAGTATAGAGTCAGTTGTTTTTTTTTTTTTTTTTTTTTTTTGTTTATCATTTTTTACAACAAACACGTATACCAATATTATCATCGCGTATAACAACATTAATTTATTATAACAATTTTTCTCAGTATACGTGAGTGTATATATAAGTTGTTGAGTAATCGAATCAAAACATAAGAAATAAAGTGATGATTGTATGGTTCTTTCATCCGGTCACATATATATATATGTTATATTGAATAAAATTCACAACTGGTCTGGTTTTGAAAGATTGCAATCATAACGAAAATGTTCATTGGTCATTGGTCTTTTCAGCAAAATCATCAAGCATAAAGAAAATTTTACGAGAAGATTAAACGAAACGAGACAAGAAATATAAATAAAAATATTTATAAAAAGAAAAAAAAAAAAAAAAGAGCAATGCCAGCACAACTTATGTTGCTCTCCAAAAGAGCAAGGGCATGCATTATGGAACGATACTACTGAAAAAATTGTGGACACGCGAGACGAACGCGATCTCAAGTCAACGTTAGACAAGATATATATGTATACAGATATATTATATTGTATATACGAACTTACTCATTTTATTTATTTATATTTTATTTCAAGTTATACTAGTATTGCATTGCTACTTCGTGTACTAAGCTCTGATGGGTAACCCAAGTTACCCGTTCCAATAAGTCTTACAAAAAAAAAAGACGAAGATGATGACGACGACGAAGAGCCTGAAGAAAATATGATCAAAGAGGATAATAATAAAAAAATATAAATAAAAATAATAAAAAACAGGCTTTGGAAGATTGCTAGACTTTTTTCTACTTTTCTCTTCATACATACATGTATATTTATTGTATTTTTCTCAATGTATCTTTGTACAAAATACAAAAAACATATAATATCTGAAAGTTCTACTTATATTCTTGTGGTAGAGTGTGCGGTTTCAATTTTATTATACGAAAATTTAGATATACAGTGAAATATACTGATAGATATATAGATGGATATAGATCTCGCGGAATTTTTTTTTATGCAATCGACTCTTGTGGTTGTGTTTACCCTGGTCGTCTCAATTCACATATATATACATATATATATACTTTTTTAAGAAAAAAAAAAAATATTTATGTATGTATTGTATATAAAAGCAATAAAAAGATAAGATTTTATTATTTCATTTTTTACTTTTCATAAAAAAAAAAAAAAAAAAAGTTTTCTACCAAGAAATCATAGAACACTGTATATCATTTTGAATAATTTATAAAGAGCCTTTTTGAAATAAAATATTACATTGGAAACTTTATGCTTTTAATAAAAAAAAATAAAAAACTTTTTATTTTTTTATTTTTTAATGAGACATAACAAGTTGATGTTATACCTGTATAATATAAATTTATATAACGATGAAAGAAAAAAAAAAAAAAGAAATATATAGAATAAAACGAATATATAAATTAATTTAAAAAAAAAAATAATAAATTATTAAATGGAAAATATATGTAAATTTTTGGTGGAAAGTGAATATAGATATTGAAATAAAGCAACACCCTTTGGTGTCGTTAAAAATGATGTATAGAATTTATAATAACAGGGCGCTACTCGTGATCTGAATTGCCAGGTTACATATTGATAACTATCTGATTCACTGATCGAAACTCTACACCATCCGTTACTTATTTTATAAAATAACTATCATTATAAATATATATACAATATGCAATGTATATATATTTTTATATTAGTGCTATTTGAAATAATCATGAGAGATCATTTATTTTTTAACGTATTATATATCTGACATAATATTGAGTTATATTTTAACAGTAGCCTTTGGTGAATAACTACCTTAATATCATCATGAAATTTATTTTAATTTTTATATTTAATATACTGACTAAATTAAATTAAAATTTTATATTATTAAAGCTTTTTTTTTTTCCTTAAACTCTTGTATTAAAATTTTGGAGCACATGAATTTGTATACATGTACTTGAAATGCGCATAAGATGCAAGAAATAAAACATGTAATTTAGTTTAACGGACAAAGTGAACATTGGTTCCACTTGAAAAGGTCAAGAGAATACTTATTATATACATGACTAGAGTTTTGCCTCTTTACTAAAACTCATACTCTCGTTTTTTTTTTAATACCCGGTTACTCATTAAACTCATGATACTTTTATAAATATAATATGTCACAATAATTATTATAATGACCTCAATTTAATTAATATAATATTAAATTTTTTACCTGAAGATGAACTTGTCCATTATTGTCAACCCAACCAATGACCATGTCTGTAGTATGTCTTTCATCAATTGTAAAACCAAGACCAATATATCCTTGTGTTTTAACTTGTACTTCAAACACAATATCTTTTTCATTTGGTGTCCATAATACCAAAAAGTTATTATCCAATGCTGCACTATTTTTCCACTCACGAGATTTTACAACATTTACAAAAAGTAAAAGTGTCATCAACTGACACAATATCATAGTGTTCTTCATTTTTATATTGTTGTTGAAAATATTATTTATTTTTTTTTATAAATTTGGCATCTGTAACAAAAAAAAAAAAATAATTAAAATTAATTATATTTCAAAATGATAATTATAAATGTTGCGAATAAATTTATAAAAAATTTAAAATTTAAAATTAAAAAAAATATATACAATTGTAAAGTGAAAGTCAAATTAATGTCAAGTAAAAAGACTGTAGAAAAAAAAAAAAAAAAACCGTCTTTTGTAATTTAGTATAATGAATTCAATTAAGTGATCATATATATATGTAGGATACACTTTTATCTCTGAGGACGAAAAAAAATAAAAAGATTATTTTAATTGTAATTTTTTTTTTTTTTTCTTCCATAGACAACAATAGTAATATGGATGAGAATGAGAATGAGAATGATGATAATGATGATGAGTTGGTGATAAGGTGATTTAACATTTTACCATCTGGCTATAGAATACAAATATATATATAGCACACATTTATACATTTATGTAACCCAACAATCTAAAAGCAATCGATTCAATTAAGAGTAATGTTGGTGTAATGTTATACGAGAAAAAGAGTCAGGTTGATTCATCGTTGGTAGCAGTTGTCGAGAGAAATACACAGTGAGAATCGCTCAACCGTGCGTAGAAGCGTCAATTTAAAATTGCAAAAGAGACCTCTGGCCCTGAAACGAATGGCAGTTACACAGTACAAAATAAAAAAAAAATAAATAAAACAAATGTCAAAAGAAAAAAAAGAGATGAAAAATGTGATCACCTCTCACCAAATAGATACCTGAACATTATATATACACACAGACTAGATTTTACAAAAATAAATGAAATGAAAATAAATTCAAGTGAGATGAAAAATAAAACGCACGTGAGGTGCAATCGTGGATGGGTTTGATTTGCAGCGGTATGTCGTTCAGTCGATTGCTTTCAAATTACGTTCTGCACACTAGCATCAGCCTCACTCGAAAACGTTTCTGGTGAATTGTCGACCTTCTACGTTTCCGTAAAGCTATTACTTTTGACACGACTATATGTACCATGATTCAATACACGTTGACTTTATATATATATATTTGTAATAAAATTTATTATACATTCTTAAATTTGATGACGGTGATTTAACCAAATTACCCGAAAAACATAAGAATGATACTATTCAATTCATTAAAGATTGTGCCTGTCAGAAATGGATTGATGAACATAGATTGAAAATATAAAGAAAAATTACTTGAATTATTGAAAAAGTTTGATAAAAGTAAAAATTGGATTCATAAATATTTTTTAGAGAGCTTTTAAATACGATTTAATGATGACAAAAGATCAAGACAGTTTAGCTTGATCGGTGTGAGAATTTTGCACTGTGTGTGACATCTTTTGCTCGAAGTTTTATTTTGAAATAGGGTCGTTAAGAGATGACGTGACAACGTGGACAACGTCTAGCTGCCAGAAGACACAGGATGGTCACGTCAATTAGGAACAAAGACTGTTGTATGTAATGGTTTGTAAAAATAAAATAAATTTTTTTATTTTATTGGAATAGCACATTGTACAATGTGTGTGTGTGTGTGTGAGTATGTGGATATATATTTTCTTTGAAAAAATTTTCAAGTTAACTATAGTAGAATATAAAAAAAAAAAAAGTCGATGAAAAGAGGTTAACGAACAAATATCATTGAACTGGAGAATTGACACTAATCGCCAGGGTTATCCATCAGTTACCAAGAACTACTATCTGTCTTGGACTGATTCTGACAGGCATTGAACCAATTAACAATTTATATATATATAACTCATTCAATAAAGTATAATTCTTTTACGAAATTGCAGTATTGTTTTTACCCACAAAAGAAAAAACAAACAATTAAATCAACAACAAAAAATAGTAAGCTAAATGAGTTGGAATGTTTTTTTTTTTAGTGTTGATGATGAAATTTATATATTGCTTATAAAACATACTGCTTCTACACAATTTGCCAACATTTTTATGATATAATGAATATATATTTGGGTGCATATGATTTTCTTCCCTACTGTTTGCACAACTAGTTCAAACCCTCTGTTTGTTTCGGGCGTATCGCCAACCTTGTGAACTTTTTGAATGACCTAGTTTTATATAGTTTTAAACCCATTACCGTTTATATAAGTTTTTGTCCTATCTCTTTCACACTACTTTTCTATACAATTCATTTTTTCAAGCTTTACTTTTGCTTTGAAATCATAATATTTATAATGCACTGAGTATAAAGTTGATCGACCCCACCAACTTTCAGAAAATAAAAAAAAAAAATAAAAAACGGAAGAATATAAAAAATAAAAGTAACTGCAAAAGATGAAAACTTGAAGACTTGCTGGGGTTTATATATATATAAGTTTATGTTGGACCACGACAAGACGATCTACAAAAAAAAAAGTAGCAAAGCCTCTTCCTATTCGTCTTTTTTTTTTTACTCATCTATATCGGGGAATTGTGAGAAAGATAAACTTGAAAAAGTTAAAAGTGACTTGGTAAAGAGAAAAAGATAAAATAAAAATTTTTAAGATAGTCAGACACGCGCGCAGAGTTTTGTAAAAAATAAAAAAATTTGCAAGATTGTGGTATACATATATATAAAAACAAAGTAAAATTATAGCAATAAAAAAGATACAAAAAGTATTGGTATACTATAAGTATAATATATATATAAAGAAAGAAAGCTCTATCAGTTTATGAAACAAGCAAAAAATAATTCAAAAAAAAAGTTGGATGAGATAAAAAATAAATGGGCATTCGGTACAACAAGTTTACTATTAAAATTTTGGATTATTTATGTGTGTCTTTTTCATCACAATATATATTTACTTGTCTCTTTTAGTATGATTAATTTTTCTATTTTTCAAATTGTATAACATTTTTGTGAGTAAAATATTGCACATTTGTCAAATGAAATATTTTCTATTTTTAAAATAAAAAATATTGCAATATAATAATTTAAATCAACAACATTGAGAAATAAAACTTTGTTTATCTTTAAATTTTATTGTAAATAAAGATCTACAAATTAAACAAAACAAACTGAAATTATGCTGATTTATATATATAATATGTAATCAAAACAATTGCCTGTTTTATTAATTGACAAAGACATTGCACAAGCATATTAAGTACAAAAGATGATGCAACAGAGAAATACGAAAACTGCAATTCACGATTTTCTACAAATTTGTAGTTATTCTGAGTGTGCTGAGATATATTCAGCTGTTTATCAAAGTATGATATGTTGTATACTAATTTTCTAAAACCACAAATTTTCAAAGTGCTGATACAAATATCATTTTTTATTATGGGTTGTTTTTGTTATTTTTTTTTTTTCCATCAATTGTGGGTATTCAAACTGCATACGAAATCAGAAAGCAGCTGCATATTGACTCAGAAATGTTTCTCGTTGTGTATTCAGGATAAGCATCATTCAACAAACTGAATATAGAGATTTTAAAATGAGCAAACTTCAATATTTAAAGAGAAATAATTAGTCTTTCATATATATATAATTACAAATTGTTCAATTTGAATTGATGATTTCAAAAATAATTATATAAAAAAAGATCAAATAAAGATATATGTACGTATGCATACTAATCAACTTTAAGATCAAATTTATTTTCAATTTTGCAAATTAAGAACAATAATTTTATACCTATGAATGTTAAATCTTGATTGCTAATTTTTATTGGTATTGCTCATTTAGTATATAAAATATTGTGTCGGAATTTTGTATTGAATCCCTTCCAACTAACTAACTTTATAAACCCGATCCAGTTATTGCATATATATGTATATAATTAGGTTGATGGTAGACACGCCTACCTCAGATTGACACCCATTTTACGCAAAACTCACGCACATGCATTTCTCCTTATGCCTATATAAATTTAGCATACAAGTACTTATATATATATATGTATAAAAAGTATATTCACCAAGTGATTCTCTTCGAGGTAAAATGGCGTCATGAAAAGAGCCTATCGGATTGGATGGAATCACTCAAGCGATTTTAAACTGGTCTTGCTTTTACTTAACAGCAGCAAAAGCAAAAGTAGAAAAAAAAGGGATTTTTTATTGTGTGAATATGTAAAGAATTCCAGGGGACTTTATCATCTTATGTCGTTCAACGTTTACTGTAGGGCACCTGCGAGAACGGAAGTTGAACTCTACCAATTCACATATATATATTTGACAAAAAAATAGTGACACCTGCACAGATATTCCAACATGAATTTAATCGCACCACATTGATTATTATATATATCTATAAGTCTATATGTACTTGTACTTTAGCTCAGCTTTTAGCTATATACATGGGTAGTAATCATTTGTTTTCATCGAAGAGGCAAGCACTTTTCTTATATAAGGTGTACAATACCTACTATTCAAACGGAAATCATTACTGAGCATGAGAACGTGACAATGTGCACGTACTTTGTCTCATTGTTCAAGTTAAGAATCTTACAAAGACTTTAAGATATCATATATATTTTCTTATCAAATAGAAAGTATAACACTTTATATTTTTTTGTTTTTATTTTTTTCAAATTCACATTATTGTTTTTATAATTTTCTATATGTAAAATACTTGTAACGTAATTTGATGAAAATATAATAGCACAGACGTGACAGTGTAAATTTCAATGAATTTATAAAGAAAGCAAGCCATAACAAAATTAAGAAATTTACTGAAGAATAATGAAAGTGTAAAGAAGCTTAAAGTGAAAACGCTTCAAGTGATTCGTAGAACTACCTTAATAGGAAAGGCCACTTAAATTATGATCAAAGTATCAAGTGACAAAGGGCGACAAAGGATTTTTTTATTTATTTTTCTTCCTTTAAATAAAATATTTTTTTCTTAAAAATTTTTCTTTTTATATTTGGCTGCTCGTTACAAAAATTGCCAGTGTATATATACCTTTAGGGCTTCCTAACCCTAATACAAAGAAATATATATTTAATCATATATATATTGTACAAAAGACTAAAACACAAGAACTACCGTGTGTAACAGAATTGATATTAAATTAGAATCAGATCTCTCCATGCGAAACAGGACAAATTTCCGTACTATATGGCTGCAATGTTATAGTAATTCTCTATCTCATTTAGTCATGTTGATATAAACTAAAACTTCATTGGTTAGAATTCGCTGATAAGATTCAGTCAACGTTCTTTATTGAATTTCATATATAAAATTTGTAAGTTTGTCATTGTATTTGTAATATGTAGTGTATATGTATATTTTATGACATATATACATGTTCATGTAAATATAATAAATAGACAAAGAAAAAAAAAACAAGTTTTTAGTTTGTGACTGCAGTGTATGTACACAGTAACCACGGGCGTACATGAACGAGAAACTTTCCTAATTATCAATTAGTGGTCTTGCTCTCGATCGTCCAGTGTTTTTGTCCCCATGGCATCAAAGTGAAATGGACTCTCGCGAAACGCGGCTAGCTAGAGGCAAAACTGACAACATTAGCTTAATTGGAACATAGTCGAGAATGATGTAGCCACACATGTAAATATATATATATAGTCATATAGATATGTACATTTGTTGATATAACTTATCCCATGAGAGTTGTATAAATATATGAAACAAACGGAAACGTTATTTTGCTGATGTACATGATGTACACGAGCATTTTGTTACTTCCCCCAGAGCTGCATCAAATATATATACTCTCAACAAGCATTGCACGTTTTGTAAACATACACTTTTCTTGGTTACATGGTTGTGTCTAATTGTAAGAGCCTTTTGGCAATAAAGATGAGTAAGTTTATATATATATATCTTCTGGCTATGTATTTAATGTATATAAATATACATACAGAGCTAAAGATTTTAAATTGCAAACAATTGCACAGTAGAATATTGAAAATTTTATCAAAGTATCCTATTACAATATTTTTCAAGAACCAATACAAAAACTCAATTACTAATTAAATTAAATAGTAATATATTCATGAAATAGATATATTGAAAAACCACTACAAAAAGTGAGATAAAAATTTAGAGATAATAATAAAAAAAATTGTATAAAACTAATATAGAATTAAAGAATTATAAGGACAATCGAGATTCTAAATAACGAAAAAGCCCTGTGGCAGATTTATGATAACGATTGAGAAGAGAACGAGTTTTAAAGAGATGATTGAATTTTCCATATCTGATGGTGAATATTATATGACGTTTCATCCCAATCATTTTATATATATATATATATATATAAAGTATTGGAGACCCTTTCTATGGTTTTGCTCGTTTACCTTCAATCAATCAGCCACATCGAACGAACGAATTGAAAAACGAATGAATAAATGAAGAGAAAACGAATTGCAGAATTTATATGTATATATATATTATGTGAATGTATATATATGCAGGTAGAGAAAAGTGGTAAAGTCGATAGTCAAAGCTGTCAACATTTATAACAAACAGGGCTTGAATAAATGACATGACGATGTCGGATATCATGTCTTTTCTGTAGCATATATAAATATATTTATATATTCGTTTCATTAAAATTTTTACCCAGATTTATACAATCAAACAGTGCATATATTTATAATATACAAAAAATATTGAGATGGCATATAGTTGAGAAACAATTTAAATTGCAAAAAATCAATTTTCATTTATACTTGTGTATCTCAATATTTAAATTAGAACAATAATAACTAACAAAAAAACGGTAAAAAATTAACATAAGTATATAATTGAAATAATTTACTTTGTTTAAAAAAATAAAAAATAAAAAATAATAAAAAAAGCTTTAATTGTATTTTGTCGTTGATTGCCAATTGTTATCTACTATTTTTTTTTATCATTTCTTTTCTTCAATTGTTTCGTTTATATTTTTTGTCAATTTTTTTTTCTATTTTTTTTTCATGTCTTTCACCTTTTGCCTTTTTCCCATCTACCACTAATATTCTACCACACCAACTATATTGCTTCACTATATGTAGCAGTCATTTATTTTTTGCTCTTCCTTTTCCTGTCTTGTTGGAACTAGGTACTTTCTACTTTTACTAGTTTATTTATTTTTTTATTTTTTTTGTGAAACGAGAAAACGTTGTTAAGGAAAAATACTTGATTCCCATTGGGACTTCTTGTCTGAGCTACATTACTGACAGCAATGGTATTTTCAACACTGAGGACAAGATGAAGAAGGAAAATAGGTCCGTCTTCGATAATAACACCAATATATATAAAGTGGCACAAAGTGTCTTCACTTTGATGTGCATTCAATGCAGTATAAATATATATATACTATATTATATACAGTACATGTATATATATATATATTTAAAATTCCAATAATGGTTGTTACGAAAACGCACCAAGGTAAAATATGCCGATTCATATGCGATATGCTGTCCCTCAGGCATCGTCGCTCGTCTGATTCTCATTTATGTCTGCAGATGAGAATTCGATGCTACTGCTGATATACTTTAATAAATATTTCTCACTCACTTTTATAATTTTTATCTCTTTTCAACTCATTCATTCCCCGAGGGTACAAAGATATATTTTTTTTTTACTTTTTCTTTTACAGTATACATATACCCCTCTTTTCATTCAAATTGCCAACCGTTGATGGCGATATTCTACATGTTTTTGGGGATTAATAAAATAATAAAGTGAAAAAATATATATATAAAATGGGGTATGAAAATTTAAAAAGAACAGCCAACCATATGCTGGAATATATATTGCAACGATAAAATCCCCGAGTGCAAAACGAATGGATAAGCTATTTTGATATACGTTTAATGTGCCTTTTGTATTTGTATATATGAAACAAGATATGTCCATTAAATTTCATAAAAATCATTAAATAATACCAGATATATGATATTTATATATTTAAAATAAAATATATATATATATTCAAATCTACATTGACATTATTTGATAATTTAAAAAAATTTCATTGACACCTTTTTTATAGATATGTATATCTGTCGCAGTTTGTATGATTTTAAAATCAGGTAATTGTTAAAAATTATTTTGATAATCTTATATATCGAAAGATAAAATATTACGGAGGTAAGATAGTCATGAAAGGCGATTATCGTAGTGAGAAAAAGTTGTTAAAAAAATTTACGTTTAGATGAAAATTTCAACAGTATGATACACGTTTTAAATGATTTCGATTGCTATATGATGATGATGATGATAATGATGATACTCGGATGTTTATAATTTATATAATAGGTCTTATAAGTAGTGATCTAGATTTTACTAGTCACATGATAAATCCATTGACTGATGACACAAATAATAATTCGTGAAAGCCACTTGCCAACTGTCATCTCTTCTCTTCCTCCTACTATACAACTACTACTCTATATGTCAATATATTTATTAGCTCAGTGTATATATATGCAGTGTATATATATACATACATAATTGTATATTTAATATACATAGTTATATATATATATATATGTATATTATATACAACGAACTTGTCAGTAATTGCCAACTGATGTATAACCAAAATTGGAACAGTACACGGGGCCCCAACACGCACATATAATCTGTCCCTCCCAATTAAATCTCGCAATTGTACGCATATTATGTCACAGCCATCAGCACTTCCAATTAATGAATAGGTTCATGGAAATTGAATGACTTTAACAATCAATATTATCAATTAATATACCAATAATAATTATTGACAATATAATTAATATATATTATTAAAATAAGTGACTTGTTAAACTAAATATTTAAAATATATATTATGTAATTGCAATTATTATTTAAATAAATAATAATTTTAAAATAATAAATAATTTTGAAATAATTTGTGAATGGTGTTGACTTTTTACAATGTAAATATATATATATATATATATATATAATAAATTCATCATTAATAAATTGATTAAAATATATATATATATATTGCTATTATTATAAAAAATAGGAAAACAGGAAAGTTTAAATTTTTCATGAATGAATGAGCAATATTTTTCAAGTCTATTGTGAGTAATTCGATTATCATAAAAAGTGCTTGATCAAGACGCGTGTAAATGACGATGCATAAAGAAAAAAAATAAAAAAATAAAATAATAAAATAAATAAACCTGAGGGTGGAATGAGACGAATAACAAAATGTTCGTAGTGAACAAATTGGCTGTTTGGCCACGACGTTTCAAAAGGATGAACACGTCGTAAAATAGACGAGTAACTAGAGGTTGTGC
>WSYQ01000124.1:0-23332 GCA_011426435.1 Lysiphlebus fabarum
AAAAAAAAAAAAAAAAAAAAAAAAAATTGTCACAATAATGAAATCTATATCAAAATATAAATAATATTTATATTTTATATATGACAAAAAAATTTTTACAGCTATAATGGATAATCGACTTACTGACAAGAAAGAATTAAAAAATAAAAAAAAAAAATGATGTTATTTATATATATATAAAATGTGAAATTATATTTTTTAAATTCCAATTGAGAAAGAAGCAAAATTGCTTCAAATGAAGAGAATTATATGCCAATGGGTAGTGTGAATATATACCGGCATATATTTCTGACACATGTAGTAAAAGTACATTATACATGAACATAATACGCCAGAGACTTTTGCGAAATTTATTATATACGATATACAACCCAATGCATGAACTTCACCTGAGTAACATACAGTTTAAGTCCCACAATTTTACAATATTATTATTTATTTATTTTTTTTTTAATATATATATTTTGTTTTATAATATTTTTTTTTGGTTTATTATTAATTTTTTCATTTATTTATTTATTTATTTGATTATTTATATATGACGCATCTGTGTGAATAATTTAAGTGTTGTGGAATTTTTAGTTGGACTTTCTTGATTCGTTATGGTAAGCGAGACAATGGCATTGGACTTCCAATTTCAAAGTATTTATAATAAAAAGCATCAACTCGATCTCACGAACAGTCAGATTGAAGGGCGTGAAAAGTACACAGCTATACCGACAGTGATTGTATTGCTGGTGCAATCGTTAGACGTATATACCTTTTAGCTACAAATCATTTTTGTGGTATGACGCGTGCAAATAGGCTATCGAACATGGAAGCAAATTGTATATGTATATAAATAATCATTTTTAATAATTTTTTATATTGCCAAATGAAAAAAAAAAAGCCAACAGCACAACAACATTATTATTACTTTTGGTTTTTTTTTTTTTTGTTTTTTTTAAATATTTAAAAATGAAAATTTACTAATTTTTTTCTTTGCATTCACAGCAAGTGAAAAAAAAAAAAAAAAAAAAAACTTATCATCACATTGGAATTTTGAATGGCGACAAAAAAGAAAAAGAGCAACGTATACAAAATTCAGTCGTTGAATATAATTTAAAATAAAAAATAAAAAATAATAACAATAAAAATAATAAATGAATAAAAAAATATTGAAAAAAATGTTGTTTGCGTTGTGGTTAGAGCATAAGTTAATCCTTTGGTGTTTTGATCGGCTTCGTTACCGGTTCCAAGCGAGCGTGAAACACTACATGGCGTTCAAGGTGTGGCAAGGATCTATCAAAGTTGCCTGTTTTTATTTATTTATTTTTTTTATTATTTATATATAAATATATTTTTTCATTACACTTAATTTTTATTTTTATAAAATTGAACCGAAAAATTTATTAAACAATAACCCAATAAAATCATTCGCATGGCGACATTTAACATTCATTAATTTAAAAATACAACTGTAAATTTACTTATTGTATATTTGATGCAATTTTAAGACCAATAATATTTTATAATATATATTATTTTACCCCACCAATAAATATATATATGACCCAGAAAACCCGTGAGAATGAGTATACGAAAAATAATAAATAAAATAAAATTATTATTATTTAAAATTTATTAATAAATAAAATGAGATAAAGATGAAAAAAAAAATTAATCTATTGAAATTATAAAAATATATATAAATAATAAAATTTACAAGAGAAGACAAAGATGATAAAGAAAAAAAATAAATAAAAATTTTTATAAATATATATGATGATGAAAGTGGAGTTGTGTGAAGGTCGTTGTTGTCATGAGTACAATTATGTTACTCAAGTATCGGTGCTATTATGCAATTATTCCGCATTGCTATATCGAAGAGGTGTATATGATCGATATCCTGCGTCTTATGCTCTTCGGGTTAATAAGCCGAGGTCAAGTGCCCAAGGCGATAATGTATATAGAAAATAAAAATTAACTCTTTTTTTTTTTTACTTATTGCTTTTGAATCGTCATCGTTATTAATATGTTTATATAATTATTTTTGTTTTTTTTTAGAAAGTTATAGTTAGGGAGCCCATCGTGCTTTTACTTACCTCATTGCATCACGAGCTGAAATAGGTTAATTCGACTTGTCTTGGCGAGTACAATAAGCAGTTTCAGTGGCCGACCATTTGGGTGGAAAGACAAGTGGCGGCCAACGGTCAAAGTGGGTGTATGAGGTATGAAAATTTACCTCATTGCATCACTCGTGGAAAAAGGCCCGATCGATTGGTATTGATGCCCTGAACACGAAAATAACAATGGCCGACCATTTGGGTGGAAAGACAAGTGGCGGCCAGCGGTCAAAGTGGGTGTATGAGGTATGAAAATTTACCTCATTGCATCACTCGTGGAAAAAGGCCCGATCGATTGGTATTGATGCCCTGAACACGAAAATAACAATGGCCGACCATTTGGGTGGAAAGACAAGTGGCGGCCAGCGGTCAAAGTGGGTGTATGAGGTAAGTAAACTTACCTCATTGCATCACTCGTGGAAATAGGTCCAATCGCTTGGTATTGATGCCCTGAATACGAAAATAACAATGGCCGACCATTTGGGTGGAAAGACAAGCGGCGGCCAGCGGTCAAACTAAACTTACCTCATCGCATTAAAGTGGAAATAGGTCCAATCGATTGGTATTGATGCCCTGAATATAAAAATAACTATGGCCGACCATTTAGGTGGAAAGAAAAGTGGTGGTCGACGGTCAAAGTGGGCGGCCAACGGTCAAACTGAACTTACCTCATCGCAACACGATTTAAAATAGGTCCAATCGATTGATATTGATGCCCTGAATATAAAAATAATAATGGCCGACCATTTAGGTAGAAAGACAAGTGGTGGCCAGCGGTCAAACTGAACTTACCTCATCGCATCACGATTTTAAGTAGGTCCAATCGATTGGTATTGATCCCCTGAATATAAAAATAACAATGGCCGACCATTTAGGTGGAAAATTTTTGATGGCCGACCAAAAAACTTCAAAATTTAAAAAAAAAAAAAGTTTTTTGGTCGGCCATCAAAAATTTTCCACCTAAATGGTCGGCCATTATTATTTTTATATTCAGGGCATCAATATCAATCGATTGGACCTATTTTAAATCGTGTTGCGATGAGGTAAGTTCAGTTTGACCGTTGGCCGCCCACTTTGACCGTCGACCACCACTTTTCTTTCCACCTAAATGGTCGGCCATAGTTATTTTTATATTCAGGGCATCAATACCAATCGATTGGACCTATTTCCACTTTAATGCGATGAGGTAAGTTTAGTTTGACCGCTGGCCGCCGCTTGTCTTTCCACCCAAATGGTCGGCCATTGTTATTTTCGTATTCAGGGCATCAATACCAAGCGATTGGACCTATTTCCACGAGTGATGCAATGAGGTAAGTTTACTTACCTCATACACCCACTTTGACCGCTGGCCGCCACTTGTCTTTCCACCCAAATGGTCGGCCATTGTTATTTTCGTGTTCAGGGCATCAATACCAATCGATCGGGCCTTTTTCCACGAGTGATGCAATGAGGTAAATTTTCATACCTCATACACCCACTTTGACCGCTGGCCGCCACTTGTCTTTCCACCCAAATGGTCGGCCATTGTTATTTTCGTGTTCAGGGCATCAATACCAATCGATCGGGCCTTTTTCCACGAGTGATGCAATGAGGTAAATTTTCATACCTCATACACCCACTTTGACCGTTGGCCGCCACTTGTCTTTCCACCCAAATGGTCGGCCACTGAAACTGCTTATTGTACTCGCCAAGACAAGTCGAATTAACCTATTTCAGCTCGTGATGCAATGAGGTAAGTAAAAGCACGATGGGCTCCCTAACTATTAATTATATTTACAAAATGATACCACTGTTAATTTTGTTATCATATATATATTTTAATTATATTTTTATAATTTTATCACCTGAGTTTAAAAATTAATTTTGCTTCTGTCAAAATGGCATAAAATTAAAAACAAGAAATTTATTATTTTTCTTTACAACTACATTTTAAATTTTTTTTTTTTTTTTTTTTTATATACAAGTTAAAAAAAAGCCAGTTCTCATTTAACTCAAAACAAGATGAAAAATATTTTTAATTTATTCAGGATCATAGTCAAGACAGTGTAAGAAATATAAAAAAAGAAAAAAAAAAAAAAAGTGCAAGAAATGAAAAAGATTAAGAAAATAAAATTTAAAAAAATGACAAAAATAATAGCGGCAAAATTAAAATATAAAAAAATTTAAAAAACGGTCGACAAGAGGATTAATCGAGGCACCACTTAATTGGCACGACTTGACATATCTATTAATGACCTGGTTGCCAACACAAGAACCCGTCGATTTCCAAGATTAGTCGAAACAAGGTTCCAATCCAACCAACTTTTTGTACATACAAAAAAATTTGGTGAACAAGAAAAAATAAATGAATAAATGAAAAAATTAAAAAATAAAAATGTCAAATTGGTTAAGAAATATGGTATCTTTCTGTTGCTTCATTGAAAATTAATAGCATCAGGTCTAATTGATACGTTAAACTTGTTGCTGTTTCTTTTTATTTTTTTATTTTTTTAATCCGACTAATATGCACTTTTTTTTTTATCACTCTCAATAAAAATCACTCACGGTCAATATGCTTCCCTCATTATTTCGAAATCTTTTTTCTTTTCTATTTTTATTATTGAAAATGAATAAATATTGAATATTATATAAATATTATTGACCTCAACTTAAAAAATAAGTTGTTATGTTATCAAATCAAAACTAATAGCTATAAATGATAAAAATAAACTTAATGATTTTGTTTGTTTAATTATATAAACCCACCACAAAAGTCAGAAAGAGATATGCATAGAATACAAAAATATATAAGTTAATTGATCAAATGTTTTTCGAACTCAGTTGATGACGATTCATTAAGTTGATCAAACCATGAACGAGAAAACGACTTTGAAGATTTTGCTGTTAGCAATTTTGTTTGCTCAAGTAAGAACCAAATTATTCCATTTATATATTATAACAATTTTTATTTTGATTTTGGTTGCATAAATAACTCAACAGTTTATGTATAATATAGGTTGTTAATACTTGTTATGGGTTGTCATGGGATCTTTTAGACTCTAAAAGTATCAATATAACAGCACAAGTATACAACTCAACTTTAAATGTCAAATCTTCATTTGAGTGTATGCAAAAAAATCTTAGAATTGAAGAAAATAATCAAATTAATCAATTACAATTAATGATAAATGATTTTTATGTTAATAATAAATCAGTTAATGAAGATAAAAATCAGTTGGCTTTTATGAAACGGTTAAGTAATTGCAGAAATATTGGTTACAATAAAATAAAAAATCCACACTCAAGAGCCATTGAAAAAATTAAAAATTGTTATGATGAAAAACTTAACAACATTATGAGAGAATTAAATCACATTACTAAGGTGAGCACTTAGTTTCTAGCTTCATTTTAGTAGTTTAAAAAATAAATATTAATAATAATTTAACATTAATTTATTTAGGAAAAAGATTCATTTCTTAAGAGAATCATCGGCTTTCAGAATATATGCCAACATTATAACTCTTTAGCTTGTTATGATGACAATTTATCTATTGCAGCTAAAGATAGCATGAATTTTGAAAAACAAGCAAATACATTTGCTAATAAAATTAATTCAGCACCTGAATTTGTAAGAAATTGTACTAAAACATATGAAAATGATTTTAAAAGTATTCATGAACTAACAATGACTGATATTGAAAATTGTTCAACTCGTAGTTAGAATATATATGATAATAAGTAATTGGAATTTTGTAAGAAGACTCAATTTTTACAGTAAAATAAAAAAATAATTGCATCAACAAAAACAAGCCAATTAATAAGACAAAATAATGTTTATCACTAATTTATGACAAAAAATATTGTAAAAAAATGTATCAATTAATAAAAAAAACATTTTAAATTAACTAAAATGTCAATTTTATCTAAAATTATAAACTTGTATATTATTTTTTTCATGTTAAAAATTTATTTTTTATCCTTGAATTTATTAATAACTCTTGTCATATATTTTATAATCAAATATATGCAAATAACTACAAATTAAAAAAAGTAAAAAGAAAAAATTAGTAAAGCTTCATATTTCAAACGATTATATTTAGGAAATAAATAAAAAAATAAATAAAAATAATAATTAAAAAAAAAAATATATATATATACTGGTTGTCAATCATAATAGTGGCTAAGAAAAGGGTCTTTATGTACCCAGCTTAGAAATATGACCCACCACGCCTTTCTTAATCAGTTGGTACCACATGGCCTTCTCATTTTCTGGCAAATATTACATACATATACGTATAACCCACACTCCAACATGAATAACATGAACTTTATTAGTTTATTTTTTCGAGGCTATCCGCGACTCAACCATACACACTACAATAATAAAAATAATACTAATAAATGAAAAAAAAAAAACCTACATGTGTGTTAAAAACATGAAATGGCCCAAAAAAACACAGCTGGATGAGGTATTCTGGGCTTCTTGATAGACCATTCAAGTGTTTTAAAAACGTATCATAAGTTACATTAAAATATATATACCTGTACATCGATTTGTCTCAACTTATCCTCACAAAATTTTAAAAATATAAATAATAATAATCGAGCATACATAAATCATTCAATTCAGCCACGATTTTTATTTTTTATTATTTTTTAAATTCTTAGAAATTTTACATCTTGGGCATAGTGCAAGATGAGAATAAATATATTTTAAAAATAAAATAAAATTTAAAAAAAAAAAAAGGAAAAAGACCAACAACGATGAAGTTGGCTAACAAAAATTATACTACCGCTTTGAAAAAACCGCAGAAAAAAGAAACTTTCATAGCTTTGCAAATAAACTCACATTATCATTCAATTTTTTTCTTGAAATAAGATACTTTTACACCCGTTAATATATATATTTTTTTGTGTTACTGACGATAAAAAAAAATAAATATCACTCGTTTAACATGCAACCCAAATAAATCTTATACACATATAGTGAGTAAGGGTGCCTCGTAGCGTATATATATAAAACACGTATTATAAAACAGAGTTGTCACGTTTTAGTTGTAAAACTTTGTGTTTCACAGTCTTATAAAAGAAAAACCCAAAAAAAAAAAATGATAATAATAAAACTTTAACCAACTATATAATTATTACAAAATGAAAGTGTGATGAATTTTCAAATTGCGCGTGCAAAACCTAAACGATGTGGTTCTATAAAACCAAACTACTTATAAATGTTTTTCATCAACTGTATTTTTATATTATTACAAAATAGCTATAAAAATTCTGTCACCTTTCAATTTTTTTCTTTGATTAATATAAATTAATTTCATGGAAATAAATAATTTATTTCTTTATAAACAAAAATAATAATAATATAATTTTCAAGATAAATATCTTATGAAAGTTGCTACTTGGTTTCATATCAATCAATCAATTTTTTTTGTCTATAGTTTTTTAATTACAATTAAAAAAAAAAAAACAACAATTCATAGTTGTATAAGAGTAAAATGTATATATGCAACAAGTTTATATAAAAATACAGATTGAAAAGTAAAACGATCAATTCGACTTTAGCAACGTCATGTGACAGGATTCTATAACGACACATTCTTGTGGTCCATGTACATTGTTGTAAATATATATATATATACTTAAGGTTTATGTAAAGCCGTTGCCTTTGCCTTGTGGTGGGCCACCAATGGAGAAACATTATTTAATGTCAAACTATCATTGCGCAAACTATTTTAACTTTTTTTTTTATCTGTTACAACTATACAACGTATATACTATATTTTTTTTTAACGGTCATATTGTGTCACTTTAGTGCGAAGGCCTATCGACTCTTGGTCTCAAATGACACGTTACTTTTACGATTATTTATAGCCCCAAACCAAACTCAAAAAATAATATCGTCATTTTTGCTTCGTAAACTTTTATTTTTCTCATTTTATTCTTGTCATTGCACGATAAGAAACTTACTTATACCCACGACAGATCTTACTTTCCGTTAAATCGTTTTACTTTTACCGAGCTTTGTTCAATTCTAGATGAAAAAAAATCAAATAATAAAAATCATCGTCCAACACATTTTGTTCCTCATGAAACTAGAAAGATTCTGCTACACGACAAAAAAGAATTGAAGAAAAAAAAAAAAAACAAACAGCTAAAAAAATCCCATTTACAACTTTAAGTCGTTTTTTTTTTTTTTTTTTTTTCCTCTCTTTTTTTGTATATCGAGAATACATGTATATATTTAAACTTGCATTTACGAGTTTTAGATTTATGGGTAATATTTTTGTTAGTAAATGTGTCTATGCATCATTCAAATTTAAAATAATATTATTCAAAAATATATTTCAAAATATATATATATATATATAGTATAAATATTTGTTAGCTATATAATCAATTTTAGTATGATTATTTTTATCACAAAATAACCCAACCTCTTTTAAAGTAAATACTCATGTATAAAATAAAATAATAATAAATAATTTGATGGATAAAATAAAATAAAAATTATAAATTTTAACTCGTTGAAAAAAAAGGATAAACAGCTCTTATCTTTGAATCAATTGGAATTGCAAATTCGATTGACATACTTTTTTTCTTTTTCCTTTTAAACAAGACGATTTAGTATATGAGTAAGATTAATCTTGTGGTTTATTCTTAACAAAATAAAATAAAATAAAGGGTGTCGGACATCCAAAACGTTGGCTTCTTTTCAATTTATATATTCATTTTGTCGATTTTTGTTGACTTGTGAAATGGCCATGTGGATTAATGTCAAAAGCTGCATTAGTCCCAACTAATGCCTCACCACTCGTCGCCTTTATAACACTTTATTTAATTTTATATTTTTTTTTAAAATCTTATATAACATACCAAGCTCTAAAAATTTAACCGAATAGTTTTAAAATCAGCAAATACCCCCACGTATATTTATAGTTTTTACACAATCAATTTATATTTATTTATACAAAATTAAATTTACTAATATTATTAAAACCTATTCTGTTTTATTGCTGATTACTAATTCCTATACGCAATTTGTGACACGGTGGTTTTATTATGAATATTATATGAGCGGAAACAAATCAAAATAATAAACACTGAAATCATATAGCTTTTTTTTTCGCCTCTTTGTGAGTCATATGATGATTTCAATCAAATAACATGAATAAGTGATTTTTGTATGTTTGTTAATCACAAGTTGGTTGTGTGTCATATTTACTTGAATGACTCGTATATAGTTCAAAATATGTTGATGGAATTAAATTGTGGAAAAAAAAAAAAAAAAAAAACACTCTTCACAACGAATACAAAACACAAGGTGCATTATAATTTACAATATGTTGTGTCATAAGTTTTTTATACTTATTAAGATTAAGCTTGAAAATAATATATACAAATTATTTCTTTAAATAAAATATACAGTTGTCATCGACTTTATGAAATTTTCAATGTGAATATGAATAAATATTTTCGACTGAAAAACCCTACTTTTCAAAGACTGACACTGGTTTGGAAGTCACACAATACTTCAAAGTCTAACAAAATCTTCTAGTAAATAAATATAATTTATACAACACTTGGAAACAACGTCTTACATTGTTGTTGACTCAATTCAATCATAATCTTATAAAATTATAACCAAGAAAAATTTATATTAACAAAAATGCCTTATTTTCACCAAGATGACTCTAAGTCGGAGGTTAAAGCTAGCATCCAAGTCTAACAAAATCTTAAAATAAGTGAATACGATTCATACAATGCTTTAAAACAACGTCTTTCATTGTTGTTAATCAAATTCAATCATAATCTTATAAAATTATGATCGAGAAAAATTTATATCAACAGAAATGCCCTATTTTCACCAAGATGACTTAAAGTCGGAGATTAAAGCCAGCGTCGAAGTCTGATAAAATTTTAAAATTAGTAGAAATAATTAATTTAATAATTGGAAACAACGTCTTACATTGTTGTTGACTCAATTCAATCATAATCTTATAAAATTATAACCGAGAAAAATTTATATTAACAAAAATGCCTCATTTTCACCAAGATGACTCTAAGTCGGAGGTTAAAGCTAGCATCCAAGTCTAACAAAATCTTAAAATAAGTGAATACGATTCATACAATGCTTTAAAACAACGTCTTTCATTGTTGTTAATCAAATTCAATCATAATCTTATAAAATTATAACCGAGAAAAATTTATATCAACAGAAATGCCTTATTTTCACCAAGATGACTCTCAGTCGGAGCCAAAAGCTAACTTTGAAGTGCAATAAAATTTTAAAATTAATAGAAATAATCGATTTAATGGTTGGAAACAACGTCTTACATTGTTGTTAACATAATTCAATCATAATCTTATGAAATTATAACCGAGAAAAATTTATATCAACAGAAATGCCCTATTTTCACCAAGATGACTCTAAGTCGGAGCCAAAAGCTAACTTCAAAGTGCAATAAAATTTTAAAATTAATAAAAACAATTCATTTAATGATTGGAAACAACGTCTTACATTGTTGTTAACTCAATTATATCATAATCTTGAGAAATTATAACCGAGAAAAATTTATATCAACAGAAATGCCCTATTTTCACCAAGATGACTCTAAGTCGGAGCCAAAAGCTAACTTCAAAGTGCAATAAATTTTTAAAATCAATAGAAACAATCTATTTTATGATTGGAAACAACGTCTTACCTTGTTGTTAACTCAATTCAATCATAATCTTATGAAATTATAACCGAGAAAAATTTATATCAACAGAAATGCCTTATTTTCACCAACATGACTCTCAGTCGGAGGTTAAAACGAGCGTCAAAGTCGGATAAAATTTTAAAATTAGTAGAAATAATTGATTTAATGATTGAAAACAACGTCTTACATTGTTGTTGACTCAATTCAATAATAATATCAAGAAATTTTTAATGAGAAAAATTTATTTTTACCAAAATACCTTATTTTCACAAAGATGACCCTGAGTTGGAGATAAAAGTTGGCGTTAAAGTCCAATAAAATTTCAATTTGAGTAGAAATGATTTATTTAATGCTTGAAAACAACGTCGTACATTGTTGTGAACACAATTCAATTATAATTTTATAAAATTGTAACCGATAAAAATTTATATCAACAGAAATGCCCTATTTTCACCAAGATGACTCTAAGTCGGAGCCAAAAGCTAACTTCAAAGTCCGATAAAATTTTTAAATTAGTAGAAATAATTGATTTAATGGTTGAAAACAACGTCTTACATTGTTGTTAACTCAATTATATCATAATCTTGAGAAATTATAACCGAGAAAAATTTATATCAACAGAAATGCCCTATTTTCACCAAGATGACTCTAAGTCGGAGCCAAAAGCTAACTTCAAAGTGCAACAAAATTTTAAAATTAATAAAAACAATTCATTTAATGATTGAAAACAACGTCTTACATTGTTGTTAACTCAATTCAATCATAAGCTTATGAAATTATAACCGAAAAAAATTTATATTAACAGAAATGCCTTATTTCCACCAAGATGACACTAAGTCGGAGCCAAAAGCTAACTTCAAAGTGCAATAAAATTTTAAAATTAATAGAAATAATTTATTTCATGATTGAAAACAACGTCTTACATTATTGTTAACTCAATTCAATCATAATCTTATGAAATTATAACCGAGAAAAATTTATATTAACAGAAATGCCTTATTTTTACCAAGATGACTCTAAGTCGGAGGTTAAAACCAGCGTCAAAGTCGGATAAAATTTTAAAATTAGTAGAAATAATTGATTTAATGATTGAAAACAACGTCTTACATTGTTGTTGACTCAATTCAATCATAATCTTATAAAATTATAACCGAGAAAAATTTATATCAACAGAAATGCCTTATTTCCACCAAGATGACACTAAGTCGGAGCCAAAAGCTAACTTCAAAGTCCGATAAAATTTTTAAATTAGTAGAAATAATTGATTTAATGGTTGAAAACAACGTCTTACATTGTTGTTAACTCAATTATATCATAATCTTGAGAAATTATAACCGAGAAAAATTTATATCAACAGAAATGCCCTATTTTCACCAAGATGACTCTAAGTCGGAGCCAAAAGCTAACTTCAAAGTGCAACAAAATTTTAAAATTAATAAAAACAATTCATTTAATGATTGAAAACAACGTCTTACATTGTTGTTAACTCAATTCAATCATAAGCTTATGAAATTATAACCGAAAAAAATTTATATCAACAGAAATGCCTTATTTTCACCAAGATGACTCTAAGTCGGAGGTTAAAGCCAGCGTCAAAGTCTGATAAAATTTTAAAATTAGTAGAAATAATTGATTTAATGATTGAAAACAACGTCTTACATTGTTGTTAACATAATTCAATCATAATCTTATGAAATTATAACCGAGAAAAATTTATATCAACAGAAATGCCCTATTTTCACCAAGATGACTCTCAGTCGGAGCCAAAAGCTAACTTCAAAGTGCAATAAAAATTTAATATGAATAGAAACAATTCATTCAATGATCAGAAACAACGTCTTATATTGTTGTTAACACAATTCAATAATAATATCAAGAAATTTTTAATGAGAAAAATTTATTTTTACCAAAATACCTTATTTTCACAAAGATGACTCTGAGTTGGAGATAAAAGTTGGCGTTAAAGTCCAATTAAATTTCAATTTGAGTAGAAATGATTTATTTAATGCTTGGAAACAACGTCTTACATTGTTGTGAACACAATTCAATTATAATCTTATAAAATTGTAACCGATAAAAATTTATTTTAACCGACATGCCTGATTTGAGCAAAAAAGACCTCAAGTTGGAGGTGAATGTTGGCGTCAAAGTCCAACAAAATCTTAAAATGAGTGAAAATAATTCATGCAATGCTTTAAAACAACGTCTTACATTGTTGTTAACTTAATTCAATCATAATCCGATGTAATTTTGACTTAGCGAAATTTATTTCAACCAAAATGCCTTACTTTCTCAAAGATTGGAGGTAAAAGTTTGCATCAAAGTCTAACAAAATCTTAAAATGAGTGAAAATAATTCATGCAATGCTTTAAAACAACGTCTTACATTATTGTTAACTCAATTCAATCATAATCCAATGTGATTTTAACTTAGAAAAATTTATATCGACCAAAATGCCTCATTTTCACAAAGATTGGAGGTAAAAGTTTGCATTAAACCAATAAAAACAATTATCAATTTTTCTAAAAAATTACAAAATTAAAAGAATATATAAAACTGTATTATTTTATGTTCATCTCAAAATAAATAAAATCTTGTAATATAAAGACGAGAAGATAAATCGTAGACTCAGTGTCGACGTAAGATATTTTTGCTATGATAGTATATATAGTACAAGAAATCAACGAGAATATTATTATATAGAGAACCAACGAGAACGATTTACTTGTTTTATATTATATGTTTCTGGCCCACCCGAATGAGTTATGTTTCCTTTCTATGTCTTACGGTTACAGGCGCTCCCCTTTTTTATTTCTCTAATGCACTTTATCCTATTCGAATTTCCGCTACTTCCACAATCCATTTCACGTCTTTTAACCAAACGACAATTCTTGAGTACCTAAAAAACGTGCATTGGCTGGAGAAAAAAAAAATTAAAAAAAAAAAAGATTTAACAAATGGGTGTCACAAGTGGGTGAGGGAAAAAAAAAATAACATTAAAAAAATAACTATAAATGTCAGTGCGAAGGTCACGTTCTCCAACGCCTCATTTATTGAATTTAAAACAAAAAAAAAATAAAGAATTCAATGGATTTTTGCGATTAAAAATGAGTTCTAGTTAGCAATCGATTTCTAGACATAAAAAAAAAAAAATAATAAATATTGAATTCTTGAAGCGAATATAATATAACTGCGGTAAACAAAAGGAATGTGTTTCTATGCTTGTGAGTATATATAAAATGTTGGAATATATCGAAAGAAGCCAAATCACTTTGTAAAAATGCCGATTTCTGGTCTTTTTCTCTATCACAGTCTCTTCCAAGAAACAGAGATCTCTTCGATATTTTTAAACTGTCGGTAAATATATATGTATACATGAAAAGATGCCAAACAACAAAAAGACGCGCAAATCTAGAATTTTATATATATTTATCTTGTCTATATGTTTCGCAAACCTATCACGCCCTTGTCCTTCTCACACTTTTGCAATATCGTATAATATTGACTTTAGCACGTGTGCCCCAGCTCAGATATTCTTTGTCGTTTTGATCGTGTTGAGTTCTCTAGGATCTAGTGTCTTGTTTTCGCACGCAAAATATTCAACAGCAGGGTAACAGACAACGGTGCCTTTACATATATTCCCTTTAAAATATACTGAGACACAAAAAAAAACTGATTGCAAGTTATTTTTTTTTTTTATAAAAGTTAAATAATTTAAATTTCAAAAGTGAAATTCTAACTCTTTTGCCAACATATTACTACAACTATATTGATAATTTTATTGCTTAAAAATTTGAAAAAAAAAAAAAATATATATTATTTTCCATTATTTTAGTGGAATCATTACCATGATTATCTCATTTTTTTTATCATGAAAAATATTGTACGTTAAATAATCTCTTTGATAACAAATATATATACACTATTACGTGTTGAAAAAAAAATTTTTAAACGGAATAAATAAATGAAAATAATAATGGAAAAAAAATAAAATAAAATAAATACATATTCGTTTATTCAGATGAGTGAGTCATATACACCGAGAATCGTCAAGAGTCGTTTCCACGAATTATGCATTAAATGTCATCAAGTTTGTCTCCGGTTACAGAAGACACCGACCGCCCGCGGAACGTTGCAAGTGCATGGATAACTAAACAGAGATGGAATTGTAGTTGGTTGCATGTGCGCACCATCTTGTTATTTTATAGTTTATATATAAAAGAGAGGGCCGCTCGCGCGTGTATGTACCTAGGCGCGTGTCTTGTTTGCCCAGTTCAATCGTTGCGTCGTTTAAACATCCTCGTTCATTTTCTATATCATTCATTTTTATATATTTTTTTATAAACATTGTACTGACTTTTGGTATCCCTTAATCATTGATACAAAGAGACATAACATCTAGCTGCCTATACATATATATATATATACAGAAACACGCAAGATAAAGAAAAAAAAAACACCTTTAAAAATTGAATTTAAAAAAAAATAATATCTTTTTTTTAAAAAAACATAGATAAATGTTTAAATTGTAAACAGAGATAACAACCACACTTAATAAATGTATAAATTTACTCAATGAATCACAATTAATAGTTGCTTGAAATTATGATTAAAGCAATTTACGTCATTAAAAAAATGTGATTTTTACTTGGTTGTCTCATTATTTTAATTTTTTTATCAATTTATTGGTATATATATTACCGGAAATTTGAATAATTTATTTACTTTATATTTTAGCATTTTTATTTTTTCACCTATTTGTTATCAAGAGTGTCGTATATATTTACTTGATGGGTGATTTATATTTAAAAACTATTTAAACAAAAATTTATCAAATTTTAATAAATGAAGTATTTTATGTAAATATGAATTTATAAAAGTATTATCAGACGGTGGGTATTGATCTCGTTTTTATTTTTTTGTTTAAAAATAAATCATTTGGTTTCCCACGTTATTGACTGGACCACGATGAGTGTACGTGGTAGCAAAGAGTATCGTCCATGTTTCTATATCCATCTGAAACAACGCCCGCGGGTACCTAACCTTCAATATTGCATGCATATATATATATATATATACTCGTCATCACCTAGCTATATACCACCAATGAATCGTATTATATACACTATAACCACAAACGAGTCATCGCATCCGGAATTCCAAACCTCTGCTAATTAATTAAATTCTTTGTTTTTTCCTTTTTTTTTTAACATTTATTTTTTGTTTGTATATTTTTTTTCACCCTTTTTATTATTATTATTATTGTTTATTTATTTATTTTTTATTTCATTTCATTTTATTCATTTTCAAGCTTAAACCGGGATATCCGGTTGAGTATTTATCGATGCAGCGAGTGTACATATATACACCTACTGAGATTTTAATATTATTTTTTTATTATTTTAAAAATATTAAAAGGGTTTCTTTTATTACAGCTTTTTTTGATTTAAGGCCCGGAAGTTGAAGGCAAAATATTAGTTACAATTTTGATCCAATGTAGTTTTAATATAACACGTTTTATTTTAAAATGTCAAAATAAAAAAAATATTATATTTTTCAAGTATATTTACTGATAATTATATTTATAAAAATATATATAAATTGAGATTATGTTATTACTGACTGTATAATTATATAGGATACAATGTGTCATGAGTTTAAAGTATTTTATAATTAAAATAAGACAGCGATCCAATATATAATCTCTATCTATCTAGATATAATTATAATATAATTTGAAAATAGAAAAGTATATAGTAAAAAATTCAAAAGATCAGACATGTCCATCGACGTCCATTAGGATACTCATGAATGATAGATAACAAAAAACAAAAAAACGTTAGAGAATAAAATAAAAACAAAGAAAAAAATATACTTTGCGTGTTTAGTGCCAGTCAATTTTAATTTGACATTAGACGTATATATAAACGCGTCATGAGTGACTAAAGAATTACATATAGAAAAAGGGGAATTATATTATATCAAAAAAAAAAAAAAAAAAAATACAGGGATGAGGCAATGCTTGACGTCGTTAATTGTTAGTAAATTATATACACAACTTAAAAGAAAAAACTATATATATATGGCCCCCTTAATTCGTAATACCCATCACAAATAATTTGAGATGTTTAAATTTCGATGGATGCACGCGCCTGTTTGAACAATCAATAAATTAGAAAAATGTCATGTGGGGATCAGTTTAGTGTCAGCTGAATATATATATATATATGCACTTAACTTCTACATCTAATCTATTATTGAAATATTGTCACTATAGTGTAAAAGCAACCATTAGACTCACAGTTGAGTTTATAAAAATTAAAATTTCCCAACATTTTGAATATTTTTTTTTATTTATATATATACATAAATATAAAAAAGTATATATAAATACTCAATAAAATTAATTCAAGGGTTTATTATTTTTCAAATTTTTAACGAGACAAATCAGAACAATTGCATGTATATGCCAAAGTTTTCCAATTAAAAAAATATATATCTGAACAATAAAAAGAGATAAAGAGAATTGTTTTTTTGATGGATGCAATGTGATATAGAGAAAGAGTAACATCGTTAATTCACTCGGTATGCAACTGGGAAATAGATATATATATACTTCGATAGAACTGTCGAGTATAACGTGTTACAACGTATTCACAACGTGAATGCTTGAGCGTTGAAAGATACAAATAAGAAACACGCGTAACACACGCAGCCAATAATAAATCAATGGGTAATTAAAGATTAACGGTAAATATAAAATGAAAAGAAAAAAAAACGATTGAGGGAAAATTAACGTTAAAAAAAAAAAAAGATAGATGAATTTTATTTTTTATAAATAAAAGACATATACCTTGAAGCTTGGCTTGATATAATATAACGTGTAGTTGGGTTATAGATATATGTGTATGCATATATGATGGCATATAATCTACCTTTATGGCTGATGTATGAATGATTTGATCAAAGGTTATCCATCATCGTTTTCCCTAGCGGTGAGATGTTTGATGGTGCCGCAAGTTACTATATATCTACCCATAGTAAATACATTGAAAAAAACTTAAATGCACACGCATCTTACATGCATGATAGATTCAAGCAAATTATACCATTAAAACGTTTTCAAATAAATTACAATTTAATTTTTTTTTATATATTCATTTTCTACGTCATCTTTATAATGAAAGAAAAAACAAAAATTAAATAATAATAATAAATAAATAATTGAATAGGGAAATGAATAATTGAAAATTATTGGTGAAAAATAAAAAAAAAAACTAATAATATAAACTCAGTTAAAGCTCATCATGTTTTAGAGAAACAAAAAAAAAGAAAATTAAAATATATTTAAGACAACGGGAAAATTTTATAAAACAACGGGAAAAAATTAAGAGAATAAAAAAAAAATGTTTATTCATAAATATTTAGTATGAAAATTATTAAATCTGATTTGTTGTTGTGGGTCATTTATTGCCAATGGTTATCGATATAACGGTGATGCAAACGACCGATAGTTTATCGTTTTTTTTTTTTTTTGTTTTATTATGTTAAGATAATACCAACACGACTGCGGCGACTTGTGAGTATAGAGTGCGATCATCTCATTCACCGTCGATCACGATGATCGGTCTTGGGTGTATATATGCATCCGGGGTATATTCTAGCTCTATTACAAGTAAAGAAATTTAAACGGAACTCAAGGACAAACAAGTCAGAAGAAAAGTATGATTTTTTTTTTTCAAATTTATAATGTGGCTGAAGGGGGCGGTGATCGACCACACGATTCCTCCGCACGAATTAATGTCAATAGTGTTCCGCATTCCAATCACAATGTCCAAGTTATCCTGAACTAGGGAGTGGTCATTGCACTGACTTATTGTATTCAATTTTTGCTCTTCTCTTTATTGTTTTATATATTATATTTAATAATTATATATCTTTTTTTTAATTTTTCTATTAAATAACAAACTTATATTAATGCGCGAATTTCCCTAATGTAAGAGTAATTAAATACCAAAACACATTTGCGCGTAGGGTTTATATACTACCGAGAATCGTGAAATGTCTGGATGGAAATCGACAAAATCTTCCAATAGACACATTTTTTCCTTTCATTGTCACATTTTTTTTTTTTTTTTTTTTTTTTTTTTTTTTTTTTTTTTACCATGAGAGAAAATGATAAAATAAAAAATATACATAAAGTTGCAATAGAAAGAGAAAAAATCACTGTGTTTCAAGTAAGGGAAACTAATTAAGACAAATTCTGCAACAGAATTTCATGATCGATTAGCATAGGCGATAAAGAATGACTGGGGTGAGTTACCAGCATGCACACGACCTTAATTAACGTAAAAGAACAAAATTTATTTTTTATTTTGTTTACTCTTTTTGTTTTCACGTTTTTTTTATATTTATTTGATATTTTTTTTTTTTTTTTTTTACGACTCCAAGGTGGAAGTTCAGTTGTGCCAAGTACTTTGATTATACATATTTTTCTTTCCCTCGATAATTTTGTGTCTTTCAAAACTCACAAACAAACTGGGTCGGCACGAGTCAATGATATATTTATTTTGTATAAATTGTTGCATCTTCACGACGACGACTACGTATATTTTTTTGTGTCAATTAAAGTTTATTTATATTTTTCACTGATTAAAAATTTAAATGCTTGTGTTTATATAACATTATTTATATCAATTTTAACACAAGCTAATATTATTTTGAATTATTTATATTAATATTATTCTTATTTAAAAATATTAAAATTTAAAACTGTTATTTAAGGATATAATTTTTAATCAGAGAATTAAATATTTATTTAACTCTTAACTATCTTTTATTGACATTAATTAGTATATTTATTTGATTTTTAATTTTTTTAAATTACTTTTGAGTAAGTTTTTTATACGTTAAAATTAATAAATATATATATTTTTAAATTTTAAATTAAATATATAAAATTTTAGTTATTGACCGGATTAAACATGTTGAAAATAATATGCGCATGCTTTAATATATTTTTCAACAGCTTTTCTCTTAATTAAAATCGACATAAATTATATTTAAAATGTTTTTTTATGAAATTTATATTTATTAGATCTTGATTATAATTTTACCTTGTATGTTTTATCGTTCAGCATTGAAGAACATTTGAAAAGAAGAACACGTGCCACGCCTTTGACTTTTTAAATTACTCTAATGCTTTCTGCACCTGCAACAAAAAAAAAAACCGTTATAATATATGTTAAATTAAATTTTAGAGATAACAAAGAATTCATCAAAAATATATATAACAAAGTTTTAGTTATTTTGTGGTCAATATAATGCACAGTTTGAGTTTGGTATTTACCACTAACCAAAAAAACAAATGTGATACTAAAACTTTCATCAAAGTATACATTAATCATTGTTGACCTAATTAATTTTACAAACTTTTCTATCAATTGATTTTATATAACACCGTAATTCTCGTGGGTGTAATCAAGTAATGAAAAGCCAAAAAAAAAAAATTAAAATTGATTCGACAATTATAAACCAATAATTATTCAAAATAGAATTTCATTGACATTTTTTTTATGATAATAACTGATCTAATTATATTAATTCAATTTCCGTTTGCAAAATAATAACAGTGTTATGAATTTTTGTCATTTCTTTTTTTTGCTTTTGACAAATTAAATTGTCAATCTTCTTAACTTTTTTTTTAGGTCAATAATTTATATTTCATTCAATATATATATTTAAACTAAAGCTCATGTAAACAGTGTATCAGATTAAATTGCTGGAGTCCTGCTGACTTTGCTTCACATATGTATGGTATATATATACCCTTATTCCTTAACCCTTTATCGCAATGAATTATTCATGTTTTTCATGATGTCTGAAGAGGGAATTTTTTTTGTTTTTTTTTAATTCTTTTAGACCATCCTCTCTTTTCCCACAAACTTTGCACATTACTGCAGCAAACATTTTTGACTTGTTAACATAACAAAATTCTCATTAAATTTTACATATATATTTTTAGTTAATTTTCTATAAAAGCTATGTAGATATATGTTTTTTATTTTATTAATTTTTTTTCTTTTTTATAGACAATTTATATTAATGGATTCATTGATTTAAGTTTAAATAAAAAAAATATATAACGAGTCAATAATTGTCAGGAGCAAAATAATCATTAAAATCAAGTAAGACAGGCCACACTGATGAGAAAATGTATGTGCGGTTTAACTTAAGTTAAATTTTACAATTAAATTTGATGGTATATAGAGTGCAGAGTCTGGTAGTTCAATAAATAACAAGGATCCAAAATTAATGGTCAAAATACAAGAACCGCTACAAACTCACTGTTATATGCGAATTCAGAAATCGTCGTGAATTTTGATTACATCACTCTTTACATCTGGATTACGATAAAAATATATTCAGGAAGAAGTTTTTCTATATAAGCTCATTTGGATTTTTTTTTTTTCACTCAATATACATTTATTTATTTTTTTTAAAACGTGAACTGAAATTTATATCAAACCGTATAATTCGAGACACTCGAAAAATTGAAAATAAAATTATTTTTATATTATTTTTTTTTTTTTTTGATTATTTGACATTTTAAAGATAACAAATAAAACCAGTTATATATCAAATTGATTTTAAAAATAATATAATAAATTTTATAATGTGCTTTTGATTGACACATTTTTAAATTTAAATATATATTTTTTTGTTTATTTGAAAATTCATTATTCAATTATCCACAGAGAGGAAAATCAAAATATAGTGGTTATAATTATAGAATATTTTTAATGAGACACCTGATTATTATTTTTATATTAACGTGTTAGTGTTTATATATATATACACCGAGTATCTGTGTACATGTGTTCAAGCCAATGTCAACACCGGAAATTGGATTAACAAAAATCCTCTACCATGTTAACTAATGGTCCGAAAAAAAAAAAAAAAAAATGTAATTAATAAAAGTTAAAAATACTTTTATAAATACCTATCTAACAAATCAAATATAATTATATAAAATTGTGGTAAAATATAAAGCTGGGGATATACTGAAAAATAAAAAAAATTTTTTCATCAATTTTATATACATATATAGTTTTGTAAAAATAAAGTTATTTTTTTTTATGTGAATTTTAGCTGCTTGTGTTGATTTTAAATACCGTTACTCGAATTTTTTTCCATTTTTTTTTTCAATTTAAAAAAATAAAATGCTTTTTATTTTTAATAAAGATAATTGAATCGATATTGAGGGTTTTGGCCCGTACAAAATCCCATTTCCGGTGACATGTATATACGTGACATTAGTCTGTTTAAGGGTCACGCCTTCTGCCACACGTAATTAGCCTGCTCGCACCCCTTAAGTATCTATTTTTAACATTTTTTTTTAAAAAAGTTTATATAATTTTTTCTTTTTCCTTTATAATATACTCTAATGTTTTTTGAGTCATTTTTTAAATTTTATTTTCCTCCCCTATCACATTTTTTTTTTTTTTTAATTTTTTTTCTTGGTGTATATGTATAGTGAATTTGTTAGCTGCCAACCGGTTTAATAAAGGAGCTCAAAAATTTAACTAGTCTGATACCCAGTTTGTCAGTAGCTCTATATAGCGCATATATATGCATAATTTCAAGGGAAATTTGAGAACGCATCTGGTAGCTCCTCATCAACGAGAAGATAATAACCCAAGAAAGTGGGATGAAACATATTTTTTTTTATTTTTTACAATACAGTTAAAAAATAAATATAAAAAAATACTAAAGCCAAAAGGCAATTAACAATTTCGAATACATATATATATATATATGAATTTACGAATTAATAAATTAAATTTAAAAATTTGTTTTATCATATATACCATCATAAATAATATTATTATTTTATTTTATATTATTTTTTTTTTCACAGTGTATATATACAGTTAAATCGTCAATTCTCATATTTTCAAGCACAATAAAATTATGAATAAATAAATAAAATTCTTTCTCAATCGTGAACAGTGATGGTATATTTTTTATTGCTGTGTAAAGTACCAAAGTTGAAGAATAAAATGAGGTAATTTCCGAGCATTTTGGGCAAAAGTCGAGAAGGCTATTGAAACGATTAAGCGCTTAAGAGTTGAGTATTTGATATTTAAGCTGGCTTATAAGCCCATACGAGGATTGTTGGTTCGGTTTGCCAAATGAGGAAGCTAAAAAATAAAAATAAAAAAAAGAGAAAAATATTTTTTTTTAAATATGATAAGGGGGGTTGTTGGGAGAAGAAAAAATAAAAAACATAAATATATATATATATGACTGAGTGAGTGAGAGAATATCTCTCTGGATGATATTAAACCTGCGAGCACAGAAAATATACCGCGGTGTGGTCTGTCCCCGACAAATCGTATATTTATGATCTTCCCGCACAATAGCAAAGACCTTTAATCTCCGGGATGTTGTAACGGGTAGAAGAGACAAGAGGGTTGTAAAAAGATTGTGAATAAAAGAAGAATCTTTTTCATTTATTTATTTTTTTTTTTTTTGCAT
>WSYQ01000125.1:0-20569 GCA_011426435.1 Lysiphlebus fabarum
TAATACTTGTAATAAATAAAATTTTAACAGCGTAAACAAACTTTTTTTTATTTCCATTTTTACATTTTTTTTAAAAATATATAAATGTATATACATTTTCATTTGTTATATAATATGTATTACGACATCATTTTTGAATGATACAAATAATTTAATAAAAAAAATAAAAAAATATATTCAAGTTTATATTGTGTCTATGTGCGACAATTTTATAATTTTTTATCTATATTTATACTTATTTAAAAGTTAAAAATATTGCCAAGTTTTTAATAATATTTTTTTAAATTTTAAATTATTAGTTTTTTTTTTTTTTTTTTTTAATATATAAATTTGATGGAAAAAAAAATTTCCAATTTTGGTATAAATGAGCCAATTTAATATAACAAACATATGCTATTTTATATTTTTTTTTTTAGATTAAATATAAAAAAAAAAACCTATTTTGTAGTTTTTATATTTAACTATTAAAAAATTATTAAAAAAAATTTTTTTTTTTATTTAAAAATTGTATTTTTCCATATGTTGTTTGTAATTTTATTAGCTATTTTTTTTTTAAATTATATAAATTTACAAGTGATTCTGCTTGGGGCTTTCGACTAATTTTAATATACCTAGAGCAATTTTGTTTTTAGTTTTAAAAAACTATATTTT
Organism: Lysiphlebus fabarum; assembly: GCA_011426435.1. Lineage (NCBI taxonomy): Eukaryota > Metazoa > Arthropoda > Insecta > Hymenoptera > Braconidae > Lysiphlebus > Lysiphlebus fabarum. The sequence continues at coordinate 652 of WSYQ01000125.1, forward strand.
GTGTGTGTGTGTTTGTACATATTGTTGTAATATTTTTTTATTATTTTTATTATGTTGGTTATTTTCATTTAGAGAGCATAGGTTTTGCAAAGTCAAGAAATGTTAGCAAAAGTCTCATACAATATTATTCTTTCAATCTACATAATATAAATTTTTAAAAAAAAAGTTTTTCCAAGTTGTTATATGCTTTACTTATAAGTATATATTACTTATTATATACAAAAACGTGAAACAGGTTTATTAATTTACAAACTGGCTCCATGAACTTTCATCAACACCATCAACACTTTGCAGCAATTTATATTTTTTATTTATTTTTTTATATTTTCTATATTTTATATTATTCACATGCATATATATACTAAACTATTTTAAACTTGAAAATGTTTTTTTTATTTTTTATTTCAAGGTAATCAACTTATATTTTTTTCAAAATATATAAATTCATATGAAATTATATATTTATTTTTCCAACGACAAGTATATTTATAATTATAACTTTGAAGAATAAGATGTATTAATTCTCACTGCAAACAAATATAATTGAGATTATTAAAAAGGTCAAATAATTGTCCAATGAAAATACCAATTTATATTCTACTTAATAATCAAGGATTTAATAATATAAAAAAAATTTAATTTGTTTAATTTAAAAAATATAACCACATGATTTAAATATAAATTTTTTATATTCAAATATAAGATATAAATATTTAAAAAAAAAACAAAATACTTGATGTCATATAAATATTTATTATTCAACAATATAAATAAATAAATAATAAATATAATAATTTAAACTAACAATAAATAAATAAATAAATAAATAAAATAAAATATAAATTATTAAATTGAATATCACAAAATAACAATACAGACAAGAGTCATTAAATCGATGACATCATTTCTATGAATTGCAATTGTCAACTTAACGATGTGTATATTTATATTTATATTTATATATATATACATACATGTCTTGGTTTAATAATTTATATATATTATATTATTATCATATCGTCGCTCATAAAAATAAATATTATTATTGCTTATTGTATGTTGCATTTAACAAGGAAAATAAATATATATATATATATTTCAACTAAAAAATAAAAAAAATACCTACACATAAAATATTGAGTTAAAGATATTGTAGAGTTTTGACAGGCTCGTTTGTTATACGAGATTGTTTTATAATTCAGCCATTTTACATTTCACATTCCATAATTTATGCAACTGTAAATTGGGTGTTGGAATAATCTGTTCCTACAAGTGAGAGAATAAAATGACTTATCTTATTATTTTCTTAATTTTTTTTTTTTTTTTTTATCTCTCATTCACTCTGCTTTTATATGAAAAAAATGATTAATAATAATAATGAAAATATTATAAATAAAATAATGATAATATTTGTAAAATTTTATTAAATTTTTTTGAAAATATTTTGACGAAAATATGAGAGTATATAAATCATTGATTTGATATATATATATTTTTTTATTATTTTTATTTTATTTTGTTTTATTTGTAAAATAGAAAAATGATATTTTATTTTGTACTTTTTAGATATTGTAAAGTCGATTTATATTTGTTGATTTGTTATGTTGAATGTGAATTATCTACTACATCAAAATGACATGAATTTTTTGTTGATAAATATGTATATAATTTAGATATGTAGAAATATTAATTAATCATAAATACTTGAGAAATAATAAATAGATAAAAAAATTTTAAATTAATTTTAATATTTTTGTTGCAGATCAATAAACAGCAGTTTAAAATTTTTATCATCAATTGGAGCAAGGGTAAGTTTAGAAATTTTATTTTCATTTTTAAATTAAAAAATTCTAACAAATTTATATATGTATACAAGTTACTATAGTTAAATGTTTCATTAATTATTTAAAATATATCGTCATCAAATTTTATAATTTAACCAACTTCTTTGATTGATTTAAATTGAAATAAATAAATACAATAATTATATATTTACAAAATAATTTTGTATACATTTATCAGTGTTTATATAAATAATATATAAATCATATTTATTAATTTTTATAAATCATAATGCAAATTAAAAAAAAAATATTAAATATAATATTAAACAAATATCTTTTATAATTTTCAAAGTCGACATTAATTTTCTTCTCACTGCATTTATAATGCAAAATAATTATTAATATATTTTTTAAATGTAAATATATATATTGTACATACATTTATGAACATTTATATGTTTATTATCTTAATTTTGATTAAGTGCTCCCATATGAGAAATAATATAATGAATATATATCATTTATTTTTTAGCCAATGGCATTGTTAATATTCCATTACTATATCAATTTATAAATGAATGTTTAAATATATTATTATTTATATATTATAACATTAATGTAGGTTATAAAATGATTTATTAACATATTAAAATTTTATTTTTTTATATTAGATAAATTATTTTGCATTAGGTAATTAAATGTAAAATTAATTATTGTTGTATTTGAATAGTTACTATACATATACATAATTATTATGAAATAATACAATCATTTCAACAACTAAACATTAATCTCTCTTACATTGAAAATATTACATTTGATACAATTATTGCTGCCGATAATGCAACAAAAAATCGTCTCAATGGTGTTATTTTGCATATATATACCGATGATGAGAAACTTTTTACACATTCTGAGTATAAAATTAAATCTCAGTGGTTGGTGATTCACAAAGAATTCTATAAGGGTATTCTATAACAATAAAAAAATTATTTTTCATTTTCATAATTCATCAAATAATGTTATTAATTTTAGAGTAATAAAAAAAAATGTATTAATGTATATTTGTAAGCTTATAAGCACAAAGTGTCTAGAACGTAAATCTTGATAAAATAAATATATATTTCTATTATAAAAAATGTACTTAATATTTACAATCTCAAAAAAACAGCTCTATTTTTTAAACAGCAAATTACCTCCACAATAAAAAACACAACTGAAAAAATCTAGTTGTTTTTTCTAGTTATAAATCATGTTGAGAAATTGGCAGTGTATACAACCCTTTACCAAGTTAAAGTAAAAAAAGAAAAAAACAAAACTATTTTGATTATTGATATAATTTTCAATAATATCGTTATAATATTTATTACAAAAAAAAAAAAAATCTACCTATATCATTTATGACATAATAAATTCTTTATAAATATGTAGTTTATTAATATTGTTTTTATTTTTCAACAATATTTATGACAGCTGATTGGTTCTCTAAATTATTATTATTATTATTATTATAAAGTTCTTCAATTTGACGTTTAATCACACCACACATAGAGATAATAGATCAGTCTTGATACGTATTAATCAATTTATTTTTATTTTGACGCAATTGTATAGAAAAAAAAAAAAGAAAAAAATTTACATCATCGTGGCTAAAAATACAATTTTAATTCGTCAATTATTGAATGGAAAAAAAATTCAAACAATGGCTGATGTGCCACTGAAAATGGTTACAAACAGAAAAATATCATTTAATTTTCCTAATAAATTAAACGGAGTTGAACCAAAAACTCCTTTTCTTATTGGTGTATCTGGTGGTACTGCAAGTGGAAAGGTAAATATTAATTTAAAAATAATAACAAAAATCTATATCTATATTATATTATTTAAAAAAAAAATAAATATTTACTTTTAAAGTCAACAGTATGTAAACGTATTATGGAAAAACTTGGTCAAGTTGATATGGATCATCAAGAACGTCAAGTTGTTTGTATATCACAAGATAGTTTTTATCGTGATTTAACACCAGCTGAAAAAATACGTGCTGAAAAAGGACAATATAATTTTGATCATCCAGATAGTTTTGATAATGATCTTATTCTTCAAACACTCAAAGATATACTTGCTGGTGTTAAATGTGAAATTCCAGCATACGACTACAAAACAAATAGCATGTAAGTTAATTATTATATTATTTATTTAAAATACAAAAAAATATAATTATGCAATCAATAAATAATAAACTTGTAAATATTACAGTTATTTAATATAAACTGAATTATTTTATAGAATTAAAGATCAACTAACAACAATATATCCAGCAGATGTTGTATTATTTGAAGGAATTTTAGTATTTTATTTTCTCAATATCAGAGATTTATTTCATATGAAACTTTTTGTGGATACAGACTCTGATACTCGACTTGCTAGAAGAGGTAATTATTATAAAATCTATATAATACGTTAATAAATATAATATCAATAATTAAATCTTTATTTCGTTTTTAATTTAGTACCAAGAGATATAAAAGAACGTGGACGTGATTTAGATTATGTACTTAATCAATATATGAATTATGTTAAACCAGCATTTGAAGAATTTTGTTTACCAACAAAAAAATTTGCTGATGTTATTATACCAAGAGGAGCTGATAATACAGGTCAGATAAATTATTATAATTTAATATTGCACGTATTTAATTTAAACTTTAAACATTAGTATTATTTTTATAATAAAATAATTATAAATTTAACAAATTAAACTATATAAATTTTAACAATAAAAAATAGTCTATTTTTGATATAAATTATATTAAATTAATAAATTATTTTAATAATAATTATTTTTAAATTTAATCAATCAAAAATAAACTTTTTAATAATGTAATATAATTATTATTAAAATATAAAATCATATTAACATCATATAAAAATAATAAATCATTTTAAATTAATTTTGTAATTAAAATAATAATAAAATTGGGTGCTGCCCGGTGATTGGGATAAACGTATTAAATACTAAATAAAAATTATACAAGAATTAATGTATAAGTATATGAAAAAAAATAAATAATTAAAAATAGAAGAAAACAAAAAAAAAACATACATAGGTCTTGTATGTTTGCAGTGGCTATAGATCTTATTGGGCACCACATCTGGGACATATTGCATTCAAAAAAGGCTGATACTGGCACCGGGCAGCATCCATACATCCAGCTAAGACGCACTTCAGCTTCATCAGATACCCTCAGCAGATGATTTAACAAATTAATTAATTAATTAACTAAAAATGAATTAAATTTTAATAAATAAAACAAAAAAAAAAAGATAAACTTAATTATAAACTGCCAAATTCATTCATTTTTACATATTAAAAATTTTTAAATAAAATTTAAAAAAATAAATATAAAACGTTGTTTAATATTTAATTTTATCTAGACTATTATTTTTTTTTGTTATTAAAATAATAAATTAATTATTTAACTATAATTTAAAATAAATGCATGTATATTTTTTATGGGAATTTTAATTGTAAATAATTTTTTTTTTTTAATTTATAATTTAATATTTTAATTTTGTTTATTATTAAAAACGAAATATTTATTTAATTAATTATAAATATTTATAATAGTTATTAATATATTATAAATTATTATAATTTTTAATTAAATAATTAAATTTGAGTAGAATAAATTATATTTGTTACAGTTGCCATTGAATTGATTGTTCAACATATAAGAGATTTTCTTGAAAATCGAGGAAGAATAACCATTGAATCTGAAAATCCAACAAGTCGTGAAGGATTATTTAAAAGACCTCATTAATAATAATTTATTTATAAATAATATTATTAAAATATAGTTCAAATATAATAAAATTTTAATATATATTTATTGTTAAAATAAAAATAAATTATTGTTTACTTAAATTTAATAAAATGTATTTTGTTTTTTTGTTAATATTTTTCTTTATTTTTCAATATTAATTTGAAAATTATTAATGAATTATTTTCAATCATATTTATTATTAATTAATTATTTAAATAAAATTAATTTTTGTAATTATTTTTAATAAAAATAAAATTTTGGCTTGTGATTATTTTTATTAAATTAAAGGTTTCAAATTATTTTTTTAAACACATTTTTATAATTAAAATAATGAAAATATTTTACAAAATTAATTTACATGTTTTTTAATTTGTGAAAATTTTATTATGACAAATTAATAACAAATTTACAAATTTTTATGTTAAAAATTTATTTAGAAAAAGACAATTTTTATTATTTTAAATTAATTTTTAATAATTATTTTTCAACTGATACAATTAATTTATAATTATTATGAAAAATTAATTAAATTGTTTGTAGAAAATAAATATTATATTTAGTTTTTCTTGTATTATTGATAATACAACTCCAAATTCATGCCATCGTGTATTTCATCTGATAAATTTGTCAAGAAAATAAATTAATATTTAAATATTTTTTAAACTTAAATAATTATTTAATTTTTAATAAAAGGATACAATCTTGTAATTTAATGTGATCTTTGTAAATTGTATACCATTTTTTCAATACAATTTTTTCCCAATGAGTACCAGTTTGAGCTGCAATTAATTTTTTTAAATCACCAATTGTATCATCTGGATTACACTTGACTCTAACTTTTTTTCCAAGTCGATCATTACAAGTTATTTCCAACATTTTATCAAATAAATTAATTAATATTGACAATCAATATATCAATTTTTGTTATAAATAATTTTGGTTAGATTAAAAAATAAACAGCACATTTGGGCAATCAGTAAAATAATCATAACAATTTCAAAATGTTTATATTTTTTTTTGTGTCATCTGCACATGACATTGAGTGATGCGCAGTAATATCTTGTTGAAAAACTTTTTTTAATTTTTACAATAATTATCATTAAAAAATATTATTTATTAAAAATTGTAAAAAAAAATTATATCAATAATTAGATAATTAATCAGTTACCATCAACAATTAAATTTCAAACAATTAAAAAATATTAAACTAGGGTTTTTTTTGTCTTGTCCCTCTGGTGGGATAAAAACAGTAAATTTTTTTGATATCAAGAGTTTGACATCTAGATAACACCTGAACTTTGGGTTGTCAATGATGTGTTGACAATGTGGCAAAAAAAAAAAATAAAAAAAATACATATATGTTAATAAAGAATGACAAACTCTCAGTGTAACTTCATTTTGTAATTCAATAATTAATTATTCAATGTTATGAATACATTTAATGATTAAAAAGAAGAATAATAAATTATAAAATAATTAAAATTGTATTTAATATATAAAAAGAAAATAATTAATAATAAATAAAAAATGGTTTTATTCACAATGATTGCCAGGGTAGCAGATGGTTTACCACTTGTAGCCACAATGCAAGAAGATGAACAGGTTAATATTATTAATGTTATTATATAAAAAAAATAATAAATAATAAATAATATTATTTTATTTATTTAGAGTGGAAAAAATATATTGGAATATCAAAATCAAGCTAAAATGTTATTTAGAAAACTTGGAACACAATCACCATTAAGATGTACCATTGAAACTGGACCATATCTTTTTCAGTAAATTTATTTTATTTATTTATATTTATAATATTTAAAACAAAAAAAAATAATTATGATTTAATAATTATTTAATTTATTTTATATTACAGCTATTTGATTGAAAATGATGTTTGTTATTTGGTATTATGTGAAAAAAATTGGAGTAAAACATTGGCCTATAGTTATCTTGAAGATATTGCTCAAGAATTTCATGCACAATATGGTAAACGTGTTAATACTGTTACAAGGCCTTATACATTTATTGAATTTGATATTTATATTCAAAAAGCTAAAAAATCATATTCTGGAGGTAGATCAAGAAGAAATATGAATGCACTTAATAATCAATTACATGATGTACAAAGAATTATGGTACAAAATATTGATGATGTTTTACAAAGAGGAACAATTTTATCAGGTAAAAATGTTATTTATTTAATAAATTTATTTATAATTTTTAAAATTGTCATTAAAATTGTTTATCAAATCGATTTTTTCTGATGCAATATTATAATTTCAAATGTAACATTATTGTTTATCTTATTTGATAAATAATTTTAAATATATTTAACATTGATAATTTATGATTCTATATTGTTGCTAAATTAGAGCAAATCTTAAGTTTTTATTTATAAATTTAAAAAATTATTAACAATTTTTTAATTATTAAATTTGATTTCAGAGTTGGATACAAAATCACAAAACTTATCTATGATGTCACAAAAATATAAAAAAAATGCAACTTATCTTAACAGTAAATCAATGTACATTAAAGCTGTTGCAGGAGTTGTTGCATTTCTTGTATTTTTCTTATATTTTTTCATCTTATAGTCAATTAGATCAAGTCAAAATAATAAGAAAAAAAGTAAAATAATATTCAATACTTTTTTATTTAAAATGATGATGATTTATTAATTTTTAATTTATTTTTTCCTTTACCTTTATATATTTATGAACAAAAAATAAACATTTTTCATCAGCAATTTATAATAATTGAAAATTGAAACACAAGTGGTAATGGTTTTTTCAAATACATTCGGAATTATATAAATGTAATTAATTGTTAAAGTTTTTTTTTTTTAAACTTTAAAATAAAATAAACAAATATATATTATATTCATTCATAATGAACACATGTGAATTTAATTATTTTAAATGATAAAAAAAGAGAAGAAGAAACATTCAAATTATTGTGGATAAAATAATTTTAAAAATAAAAAAAATAAACAAACATTATTTATGTGTTTAAATTCATTGCATATATTAATTTTTATTTATTATAAAATTTATATCAAATAAACAAAATTAATGAATTAATGTATTACAAATTAATTATACATTATTATAGCCACAAAACAAAAAAAAAAAAATAATAAAATTGATATATAAAAGTAAATTATATTTTTTTTTATAATTATAATACAAATTGGTGTGTATATATACAAATGTACATTGTATAATGTGCTTAAATTAATTTAAGGAATGCTAATAATATATTTATACCAATAACATTTATTTAAAACATCTATACCAATTAATTTATATAATATGCCATTAAAATTTTTAAGACGCTATACAATATTTTTTTTTTTTTTTATACATATAAATATAAAAAACAAATTAATTATATTTAAATAAAATTGATTCTTGATATTCACTAATAATTAAACAATACAATGATTGTCAATAAATTAAATTTGCTGATAAGGAAAATTACTGAACAACTAAATAAAAGTGAATAAAAGTTTGTTTATTTATTTTTTTTTAAACTGTCAAAGAACCTGCCATCTTGGAAAACAATAGCTGCGTCATCTAGCAGTAGAAATATTTTCTATAAATTGTTGGTAAAAAAGATAATTTTCTTTAAAAAAAAATAAATAAAAAATAGATTGTTTATATGTAGAAAAACTTATTATTATTAATAAATAAACAAATAAAAAAAGCTGATAAATCATTGGATTTTGTATTTATTAATTATATTAATTTAATTGGTTTGTATATACTAATTACAATTATTCAACGAGATTATATTTTTATTAATTTTTTTTTAACTCAATTTTCAGCTTCTTCTTGTTGCTCATTTCTATCAAAAAATTTTTTTTATTTTATTATAAATAAAACTTATTGTAAGTCTAATTGTTATATTTAATTATTGTTTTAAAATTATTATCTAATTTTAAAAGATTTATAACTAATTTAACAGTAACATCCAGTAAATTTTAGTCAAGAAATTTTTACTCACAAATTTATGACAGTTCAATTGATGATTCATTGTTATTTAAAAAAAAAAAAAAATACTGTGTTAAAAAAAAAGAGTAATATATAATTGTTTACAATTAAAATAAATTAAAACATTAATTTATTTTATTAAAAAATAAAACAACAAAATGTTATTTATAAAAATAAAAAAAAATAATTTAATTTCTAAATATTAATTTTTTTTTTGTGTTGATAAAATAATATAGGTTATAAAACCGGCATACAAATAAAATTTTGATAATTGTTAAAAATATAAATAACATATTTTTTTTATTATAATTTTAATATTGTTAATAATAAATTTAAGATTCAATACAAACATGGACTATCAACAATTACAAGCATATCAACAACAAATATTAAATCAAGCCTTGAATGAGGTATTAATTTTTTTTTATTTAATTATTATTTAAAATTTGTTAATTATTTTAATTAAATATATATTATCAATTACAGGGTCTTAGACGTAACAGTGAACAAATAAAAATATGGTCAGATTATAAAAATCGTCATGTTAAAGTAATTGGAGGATTAAAAATATTGCCAAATAGTTTGTCTGTTAATTGTATGGTACCAATTGGTAAAAAAGCATTAATGAAAGGTAAAATAGTTCATACAAATGAAATAATGGTTTGTCTTGGTGATGGTTATTTTGCCAAGTACAGTGCACCAGAAGCCATTGCACTTTGTAATCGTAGAATTAAAAGTAAGTCATTATTATTTTTTTATCATTTAAAAATAACATTGTTAACAATTGATAATAATATTTAATCAATTTTTTATTTATTTAACAGAGGCTGATGAAATGATAAATGAATATAATAAAGAAAGAGATTTACTTGAAATGAGAAAAATGGTACCTCAAGGTTTTGATTCATTTGGTAATGATGAAATTAAAGATTATTTTGAGCCTTGTTATGATGAACCAAAACCAAAAGGATCAAGAAGTAATTATCATATTATTTTTACTTATTAAATTTATTTATTTTTAAATATTAATTATATATTATTTGTTTTTATAAGTTGCACATGTAGCAAAATATAAAGAATGTGAAAAAAAATTAAATGATTTAAGAAATAAAAAAACTGAAGATGATAAATCAGTAGATGATTTATTTAGTCGTCTTGATGCACTTGAATTAGAAGAACAATTACAAGATGAATTAGATAGGTAATAAATTAAATTTAAAAAAATATTATTTTTAATTTGTTTTAATTAATATTTAATAAATTTTTTTATTTTTAGAATGGAAGATGAATTTCCAGAGTATCATCAATTAAATTTAGAAGAATATGAAGATGAATCTGAAGTTGATTCAGATGATGATTCTTATCAATCTGATTATTCTGAAGATGCTATTAATGAAATACCACATAAAAAATTATCAAAATTAGATCATCGTCTTCAAGTATTAAATAATGCAAATTCTTTTGATGATGAAACAATAATGGAACCAATTAAATTTTTTTCATCACAAAATTTATCTACAAGTAATAAAAGTGATGATAAATCAGAAGTTAGAGAAAAAAAAGTTGTATTTGCTGAGCCTCAAGTAAAATATTTTAGTAATGAAGAAGAAGAAAATAAAAATATTGTTAATGAAAAACGTAGAATTTCAGTTATTGAACAAAGAATATATGAATGTTCAAAACAAGATGATGATTCTGATGATGATATTGAACATAATGAATTATCAAATGAACATGATACTACAAAAAATTTATGTGATAATAATGATACTCAAATAATAACACCTCATGATATTCAATCTTTACCAACACCAAAATCAATATTAAAAAAAAGAACAGATGTTAATATTAATCAAGAATACATGGCATCATCTGCTAGTAGCATTACTAACATTGAAGAAGATGAAAATAATGATCAACAACAAGAAGAATTAGTATCAGCTTATACTACGGTAATATTAATTGCATATTTTTTATTTTTTAAATCAAAGTATTTTTGTTGATTTAAAAATAATATTTATAAGCTACTTAAATTAATTCACTAATTGATATCAAAGTTTTTTTTTATTATTTATTTATTGTACTATTTAAATGTAGACTATTATGTTTGAAGTATTTCTCAGATCTTGTTATGAATAAGCTACTTGTCAGCTAATTAATAGACAACTATAATTTTCAATTAGTATTTTACTTTTTGGTTTTCATTAACAATGATAAGCTAATTTATTTATTTACTCATTATTAATGGCTTATTTTAATCAGAGATAATAGATCGTCAATGAACAATTGTTGAATAGAATTTGATATTCATTATTGGTATTAAATATTATTCATACCAAAATGCAATCAATGAAAAAGCGTTTTAGAATAGAGAAAACGTTTACAGAGAATTATTAAGCTAATCAATAAATTAATTTAATTTTATACTAACTTTTTATATTGATGTTTTATTTTATTTTATTATTTTTATTTTAGATTGTAAAAGATATAACAGAGCATGCTGAATTAAAAATTCCAAGCGAGGTTAAAGAGGAAGTTCAGCAAAAAAGGCCAGTTAGCAAATTTAAAATGGAAAGAGCTGGAGCACTCAGGAAGTAAATTATTCATATTTTTTAGTTAATTTTTTTTTCTTTTTTTTTTTTTTGCTATGGAAAATTTATATCAGCTGTTAATTCTTATTTTTATCAAATGTAATTTTTTAATCATCTTCAGATAAGAGTATTTTTTCTTTTTCAAAAAATGTCAATTTTTAATGGAAATAAAGACAATATTTGTATAATAAAATGAGTTCATTGTCTACAATGAGTTGTGTGAAACAATGGTCTTTCAAATGGCTAAATTGCAACTAAACAATGTTGATTTAAGTAAAACTAGTACAAAACTTTGGTATTTACAAGTTTTCTATTTACTATTTTCTATAAAATAAAGTTTTATATACAAAAATAACACAAAAAAAACATTTTAAATTGCTCAATTTAAACTTGAAATAATTTAATAGTTTTTTATTATTATTTTATTTTGAATATAAAACATTATTTTTTTCCATAAAAATAAAATTTAAAAAAAAAAAAAGTTATTCATCAAAATGATGAAAACATTTATTTTATTTTTATATACATAGTAAATTTTATAAAATATTAAAAGTTAAATTATATTTTTTAACGACAGTGCAGTGATGAAAATAATGATGTGAAAATGTTTTTCTTTTTTTAAAAATGATAATGATATTACTTTAACGACTTGAGATGATTGGTGAGTTGATATAAATATAATAAATATATATTTTTTTTTATTATATAAATTGAATTTAATACAAGTAATTGATAAAATCAAACTTTATTTAAATTTAATATAAAAATAATAAAAATAAAGACAAATATTAATGAGAATAATAATGAAAATGTTGATATTATATCATTTTCATCGTTTAAATTTTATATTTATTAAAAATAATGATATAAAAATATAATAAGTTGTTGTTATTATTCTTGAAATAATACTTGATTTTTAATTGGAAATAAATTTAAAGTATCTTTTTACAAATTGTACATTTAATATTCAAGTTTAATTAACAATATTGAGTTTATCATTGATGACTTACATAATTATTATTTGAAAACTTCAATATTGCCATTGTAAATTTTACTCATCTCAAAATGACCACACAAATTAATACAAAACATTTAATGATATAAAAAGATAAACATGCGGGCAATTTGTAAGTGTATCTCAATGTGGTGATGAAGGTACCCTTACATATAAAATTTACATATTTAAACAAAAAAAAAAAAATATAAATCATAAATTATTGACAGATTTATCAAAATACAATTGTAATTTATAAATATGCTTGATTTAAAATGATAAATTAATTATTAATTCAAAGTTATTGTTATTATATTTTGATTAAATTTTGTGGTAATTAAAATTGACAAACATTGAAATTTAACAAATGTACAATAGTTTTGTAATTATTTAAAGTTTATAGGTGGTAATAGTTTGTTGGTTCATAGCTCTACATGGACATTGTGGTTTACAATAAAGTAACGACACCACTGTTTGTTCATTGTACAAGTAAATTTAATATATATATACTCAAATTTAAACTTTAAACTTTTGTTTAAACTTGAATTATTTAAACTTGTATATTAAAAAATTTAATAAATAATTTATTATTTTGTTATATTTGATAACAAATTAAATTATAAAATATATACAAATATATTTTATTATAAATCTCATTTTTTATTTATAAAATTTAATAAATAACATATAAATTTTTTATTAATTTTATAATAATTATAAACATTTTTTTTTCTCAGCCAATCAGAGCATAGCTTAATTGTCAAATCCATTTTTTTTTTCTAAAATTTTAGGGGGGCAAATTGTCAAAATAAATAATTGTTAAATTTTGTTTATAAAATTTAGTTATTATTTATAACAATCAATTAATCTCATAATAATTGTCATCAATATGAATATTCATTTTTCATTGTAAAATTATTTTAATTATTTGTTTTTTTTTTTTTTTTTCTCTCTCTCTCTCTCTTGGGTTTGTTGTGGGTACCACACAGTTCCCCGAATTAAAAAAAAAAAAATAAAAAACAAATGAAAATCAGTTTGCTTGTGGCATTCATGGGGCACGGTTGCTCCATTTTATTTATTTATAATAATTAGTTTAAATTAATAATTATTATTATTATTAATTGATTGTTTAAACAGTGAATAATATATTAATAATATTATTTGAGTTATTTAAAAAAAGTGTGATGATTTAATTCATTTCTTTATTTTAATAAAGAAAAAAAAAAAAAAAAATGGTGGCTGTTGTGAATTTTTTTTTTTATGTTGTTTTTATAAAGTGAATGTATTATTATTATTATTATTATTATTATTTATATTGTTTAATTATTTTTTATTGTCGTGGTTAAAGTCTTTATAATTATTAGTGAAATTTTTTTTAATTATTAATTAATTATCAATGTTTTAATGACAAAAAAAAATGCTACAAATTTGTCATTATTGCATTGTTTATTTAAGAGTGAAAATTAATTATAATAATAATATTTTTTTGATAATTTTAATTGTGATTATGTAAAGTGATAATTTTTGTATAAATTTATAATTAATTTTTTGGAGCTAATTAATGATGAAGGTGATTGACCTGAACAGGTATGTAATTCTATTTTAATCATATTTATTTGTAAATATTTATAATAAAATTCTCGTTAATTTAATAGTTACATTATCTCTTTCATAATTTTTTGTAAAAAAAAAAACAAAAAAAAACGACATTTTAAAAAAGAAAGAAAATATTAATCGTTTTCTTTGTATTCATCAATTTTTTTTTTTTTTTTTTACTTGACAGTTAAATAAATGAGAATTTTTTTTTTTATTACTGATAATTTTATCTTACTGATAATTTTGTTGATTGTTTTT
Source organism: Lysiphlebus fabarum (assembly GCA_011426435.1). Lineage (NCBI taxonomy): Eukaryota > Metazoa > Arthropoda > Insecta > Hymenoptera > Braconidae > Lysiphlebus > Lysiphlebus fabarum. The sequence continues at coordinate 15,691 of WSYQ01000125.1, forward strand.
TTTTTTTACAAAAAAAAAAAGAGAGATGGATTGTGAAATGTAAGAAAAAGTAAAAGATAGGTAGAAGTAAGTTCCGGTTGGATAAAATAATTCTTAATAATTCTTAATTAAGTAATGCATTTTCTTGGCATATAAAAATGAGCAACGATTTATCCAAATAAATATACACAAAGTGAGACATGCGCTCTTTATTTCTTTGTAATAAATTTCGCGCCGAATGCCAAAGAGGGTGGCAAATTTTCATCCCTTGTCAGTCAGTCAATGTGTACATACAGTCAGTATATTGCCGCGTGCGATTACGGTATGAGCTTGCAAAATATGCTCTTCATTTTACCCAATTTTTAAATTTTTTTTTCCCATAATGCGTTTAATAATAATTAACATTATCAACAATTAAAAATTTAAAAAATTAAATTACAAACTATGAAATATTTACAGCTATTTGAAATTTAATTAAAAAAAAATTTTTATTTCTTCAAATTTAATTAAAAATTATTAATTTTTTTTTTTTTTGTTTAATTATTATTTAATAAATAAATAATATATTACCTTTATTTTAAAGCAATTTTTTAACAATTTATAAAATTAAAAAATTTATTTAATTTAAAAAAAATTTTAGTGTTTTTAAATTTAAATTTAGTGATTAGTGAATTTGATAATTTAAAAATGAAAAAATATAAAATAAATAAATAAAATTACAATTTTTTAAATATTGATTTTAGATAAAATTATTATTTTTTTTTTTTTTTTAAATATTTTTTGTATGGTGAAAGTATGATACAAAGTAATTTTTTCTTTAAAAACTTTATAAAAATTTCAAGACATTATAAGTGCATGTGAATGTGTTTATGTGTGTTGTGATTTTATAAATTTTTTAAAACACAATTATAATTTTAAATAATAAAATGTGGTTTGAATTAATTTGTGGCAATTATTGCCACAAAAAAAATTACAAAAAAACATTAACTAAAAAATAGTATTAATAATTAAATATAACAAACAAAAAAAATCCCAATAAATTTGATATAATGATTTAGATAAATAATTAATTAATAAGAAAAATGAATTTTATATCTATTCAATGGTATTTTATTATTCTGTTGATTTTAATGTTGTGTTATTATGGTTTTGCAATAAATAATAATGATGATGATGATGATGATTTTAAATTAAAAAATTCAAAAGATATTTTACGTCATCAACAATTATATCGTCCATTTTTTATTGATCGTCGATTAACACATGATACTAGTACTTTATTTTCATTAAATAATAATCCAATTAATAATAATAATAATAATAATATATTAAAAATATTACCAATTGATAAAAAAAAAAATGATGATATTGATACACCACAAATAAGACACAGTAGATCAAGAAATCATTTGAGTAAATTAAAAAATACAAAAGAATTAATACCATTAAATTTTGATAATAATAAAGATAAATTTATTGATGATAATGAAAATATAAAATCTTGGTTTACAAATGAAACAACAGATAAATTATTAGATTTTGATGATTTAATAATTGAAAATTTAATGAGAAATAATACATCAATAATATCACCAAAAATACAATCAAATAAATTAAATATAAATGAATTTATTAAAAATAATAGTAATAATAATAATAATTATTTTGAATTAAATAAATTAATTGATAATAATGATAATATAAAAAATAATACAAATAATAATTATGATAATGAATTAAAAATTGATAATAAAACAAATGTACAAGTTGATATTGTAACACGTTTTTTACGTATTATTGAAAATCAACAATTATTAGGTGAAAATTGTACAGCTGGTACTGATTTAAATCTTGGTGAAGGTGTTGTTGATCGTTATGCACAAGAAAGATTTCGTCTTGAAGCAAATTTTGCTGTTAATCGTGCAAATATGTTAACACGTTTATGGAAATATGCACCAGAAGTTATGCTATCATCAGAATATTTATTACATGCTAGTGTATTATCAATGGTTGAATTTGATGAAGATATATTTGCTGCTGGTAATTGTTATGATAAAATGCAATACAGAGATCGTTGGTTATATTGTCCATTTGCTCATAGATTACAAGGACAAGATGGTATACTTGTTAAAGATCTTGCTGTTGAATATAAATATTTAACAAATAGCAGTGAATGGTTTTTTATTGCTAGAAAAAATGCTGAACGTGTTATTGCTAATAATGATCAATTTAGTCGTGGTATGTATTTAATTTTTTTTTTCTGAATTAATTATTATAAAAAAAATTAATACAACTTTTTAAATTATAAAATTTTTAATTTTTTTTCACATTTTTTCTTAATTATGATTTTATTCAGTTGACATTTTAAGTTGACAATTGAAAGTTTAAAAAAAAATAATAATTTAAAATAATGTTTCAAGTACATCCGGGTTAAATAGAGTTTACCTTGAAACCTTTTGTCTGTACTTTTGTATGCAAGTAAAGGGGTTGGACTTTATCGGAAATGTCCGACTATAAACCTTTCTTTACTGACGAAGAGTGACACTCCTTACTTTATTTGTAATATACAAATAATGTCTAGAAATATGTAATTAAATATTCACACACTGGGTATTTTTTTTTATATCATCATCATCATCATCATCATCATAAATATACTGTTGTTGTTAATCTTCTTAAATTTTTTTTTCTTTTTCTTTCAACTCGCAAAAAAAATATAATATTATTTTTTTTTTACTTTTGATACGTAAATATATTTATTTTACGAATGAAATACATACATATGCACTTGAGTAAATTTAAGGGTTTGAGTAAGTAGAATACAGTGTAATAAATATTCAAAAAAAAAAAAAAAATTACAACAAAAGAAAATTTTTTTATATAAAAAAAAAATCTCTAAAATATTTTTGTTTATCTACTTAATTTATTTGTAAAAAAAAAATAATAAATATAAAATTAAAATTTATATATATTTATTTTAAAAATTAATTTTATTTGATTTATTAATCAATTGAATTATCATTATTTTTTTATTCATATATATATATTTTTTAATTTTACGATAAAAATTAAAATTAAAGTCATTGCTTGCATGTAAATCAAGTGGTGCTTAACCATCAATTTCCTTTAATTTGTTTTGTGCTATTAGAGGCATGTGTGCTGCTGCCTTTATTTTATAAAATTTATGGGTGCAAAATCACTTCAACACTTTTTAATAGCCTTATATTTATGATGATAATAATAATCAATTTTTTTTTTTTTTTATTAAAGCTAATTTAGATTAGTTTTTTATGAATTTTATTATCACTATTATATTGTAATTACACACGTTGCTGTGGTGTTTATATATTTTTTTATTTTTTTTTTTTAAATTAAATTTACATATAATTTTGAGGTCAATTGATGATGATGTATTTATCGTTGCCAAAATGAGTTGTTAGATTATGATAATTATTAAACAGACAATGGTCTCTGACAGATATCTCAGTCAAATGAATTATAAAATTATTATAAATTTTTGATAAAATAAATTTGAGATAAAATAAGGTTTCAAATAAGATGAATAGTTAAAATAATTAGTGCAAATTTTATCTAGACTATTGATTAAAAATTGAATATAAATAAATCAATTAATATTAATGATTTTGCAAATAAATTCATTTGAATATTTAAAAATGATGATCTACAAATTTTGACCACAAGTAAAATTTAAAAATATATTTGACTGACATAGAATGGTTAAAAAAATAAAATACAAATGAAATTAAAAATGTCATGTGATATTGAACTGCCATGTGCTCTGGGTTAAAGTTATTTTTGATCATTAATTAAAAGAGAGATAAAATTATTCTTCAAAAATATATTGTGAGTAGGTCGAAAGGTGAAGAGGTTATATACTGTTTTTGTGGTTAAATATATTTACTAACTAAACTTGGATATTTTTCAAGTCAAATACAAATTTATACTGATAACCAAAACAAAAATACAATAATTTATTTTTGTTTTTTATTTTCTTTTATCACTTAGAAATTGAGAAATTTTCTTTTAGTAAAAATTATTTGGATAGTTTTTCGTGGTAATAGCTGTAAGTGCACACAAGAGACACATTTTTTTTTTTTTTGTCTAGAAATTTTTTTATATAAATTTAAAACTAAATGATAAGTTACTGTCAAGATTATATTTATTTTTTCAAAAAAAATAATACTAGTTTTATGTGTTTGTAAATTCGTGACAACTATTTTTTGTATAAATTAAATTTCTGATAAAATTAATATAACTTTATAGAATTTTACATGACAATATTGCATAATTTTGATAACAAAAGAATTTATATTAAAAAAGGAAATTAATCATAAGTATTTTTTAATAATAATTTACAGTGTTTTATCAAGTTTAATTTAATTATTAATTTGTATAAAATAATTAAACAACTAATTGTCAGTGAAAATTAAAATAGCTGTTAACAAAAAAAAATTTACACTTTAAAATATAATTTGAAAAAAATTTTTTGATGAATAATTAAAAATAATTTTATAAATAAATCAACAAATTAAAATTGTATTTTGATAAATTTTTTTAATTTCAATATTTTTTAATTAATAAAAATTGAATTTTATTGTTTCAAATTTTTTGTAGTTTAGATGTAAATTGGTTTGACAATTTATTATAAATTGATAAAAATTTTTGAAGCAATTAATTAAATGATTTGTGTATCATGAATACAAATTGGGTGATCATATAAATTGCATTATTACCTTGCTTGGTCAGAAATAACTGTAATAATGCTGACAAGCTTTGTAAAAGTTTTAAGAAAGCTATAATTTTTCATTTAAAAAGTTGGTTGATTCACCTTTTTAACTAAAGCTCTAAAAAATTTTTAAACTTTTTTACATAATTTTTG
>WSYQ01000126.1:0-18896 GCA_011426435.1 Lysiphlebus fabarum
TAGGTAATTAAAGTCATTCTTTAAAAATAAAATCACATTGGCATCAAATTCTATACAATAATACTGTTTATACATATATACATATAGATAAAAAAAAATATTCAAATTTTTTTTTTATATATTGGTACCAACAACTCATCAAACTTGAGAATAAATAATTTTTTTTTTTTTTTATATATCCTTGAATAGATGCGTATGTGTATTGATGTATAGGTATAATTAATGGCTAACTGTTTTTTTATATTTCCATCATACTAAATTGGTGAATAATAAAATAATATAATAAAAAATTAAAAGCAAGAAAAAAATTGATATGTCAGATTATGTGTGCGTATATATATTTGAATGTTGTTCCTTCCGCAGAAGGCAATTCGTGATTTTTTATGTCTGCGTATATATTATATATATATATGTAGACATATGTGGAATAATTTATATATATATATATATATATATACATTTATGTAAGCTCAGTGGAATGACGGACGGCGTGACTTTGCTGTAATTGGAGGATGAACTTTCTGCAGGGATAATTAGACGCTGCCGCGTGCGCGAGAGTATAACATCGTCACTGGCAATCCACTTGTGCGAATAAAGCAAAATAGTAGCAAGCGAGTTACGCATGATGTTGAAAATTTTTTTTAATTTTTTTAATTTATTTCTTTTATTTATTTATTTTTTTCTCGTTTCGTCAAGTATATTTATAAACACTTTTTATTTCATCTTTGTTGAAACATACGTGCACACACGTTACATGCCCTCAAGCCAGAGAGGCGTGTATACCAATCTACATTTATATATTTTTTATAAAACTACTCACATATATGCGTGTGAATTATGATAGTTTTTCCGCCTCGACTAAAATACATCTCACTTTGTGACATTTCAATTCGTGAAAATGAAATGAGTATATGGTATGCAACGAATGAAAAATATCGTCGTTTCATGTTTTTTCTTAGTTGAAGCCAATTGAATTTATTATTATTTCTTTTTATATATAAATAAAATTTTTGAATATTAAAAATAAACAATTCTAATAATTTAAAATCAAAATGTACAGTAATTTATATCAAGATGTTTCATTGTATATACATTTGACTATATAGGCATATATAAATTATCATATACAGCATCATGGTCCAGTGTTGTTGGAATTCAACTGAGCAATTTCTATTGAACATTAACGAATATACAATACAGATATATTTATTTATATGTAAGAATTTTTATACAAAAATACATGCACACCAAGAGTCTAGTATTTGATGAGTTTACAAACATAATCGAACAATCGATGATAGGCTCAGTTGGATTATGAAGTGCGTCTCTTTATATAAATGTTTTTTTTTTTTATTTATTTATTTATTTTTTATTATATATTTTTTTTTTTTTCTACTCTTGGTAGATATCTTTTGTGAGTTAGACACACGACCTGAGGGGTCACAATGGCTTTTACAAAAGAAATATAATCACCGATGAATATCAGACAAGAGTAGAAAGACCAAAGCCATCAGGGTGATAAACATCGATAGATGCAAAAGTATGCCATGTGGTTTTTAGCGACTCTCTGTTCTGATGAAAAAAATGAATACATCCATGATGCTGCTAGAGATCAAGACTTTTCGCACCAAAGAATTGTTGTGAATAGATGTGTATATATATATATATATATATATATATATATATATATATATTTATGTATATTATATACTTACTACAACAAAAATCTTGACAAAAAATAAAATATAATATATATGAAAGTACTGAAAATGTTTACAATATCTATATGGAGGTAGACGCGAGTTTAGTTTACGATCACAAGCGCGGAACGATGACAATGTTGAACGCGTGGCTCTAAATCATCCAACATTTTGTTCTTTATTCTTAACCTTAACGTTTCAAACATATACATATATTTTTTACTCACATAATTTTTATATTTTTTCATATACAACAGACCTTGTTTGAGCATATTTATGCAACGCACTGACCATACATTTTTTAGCACAAATCTTGGCTTATACCTTGAAGAAAACACAGTGCAAAGAATTCAAATATATATACATATAGAAGAGAAGCTTTAACGACAATGCAAAAGGACCGGCTTTACCTTGCAAAAGATTTACGTTTAAAGCTTACAGAGGGTCAACAGAAAAATAAAAAATAATAAAAATGAAGGCAATGTAAGAGTCAGGATACGCCCTGATCTCTTCAATATAGACTTTGAAAGAAAAAAAATAATGCAAAAATTCATGTTTCTTTTGACTTGTTTCACTGAACAAAATCTTCAAACGATCAATATGTTTATATGATGAACATTTTCATATATGACAAATGTTTTTTTTTCTTTTATTTTCATCTTTCAAGTCAGTTAATGTCAATATTTTAGTTCAAGATATATACATGATAAATGACACAAAAAATAATATATAAATAAACAAAGAAACCAGAATAGATTTATTTGCATTTAAAATATATATTGCAATCTATTTTAATGGGTTCATATAATCTTTAAAGATATCTTTTGATTTTACATTGCATTTCAAATCATAAAAAAATATAGAAATATATTATTGAGATGGATATGGTGATTATAATTTTAACTAGAAGATATGACCTAGGATAGATGATCAAAGTGAAAGTAAACGAAGTCGTCATTTGTCCTGGTAGGTCAAAGGACACAGCATGAATTGATCGAGCACAGTACATCATTGAAATGAATTACGAATCGTTACAAGCAATATCTACAGATAGACATTCACTCACACCACCAATACCGCCACCACCCATGGGAACAACTTGACGAGGACATTTATTAAGCAATCGACTGGTTATACCATTGGTTGTCTATGTGTTGTTGCAAGATCAGATATCGTTTTGCTGGTCAGAACAAGATTAAAAAAAAAAAAAAATGTGAATTAAAATAAAAAAAATGCCAAGTCTATATGAACACAATATTAGACCCCCTGGGTAGCGTTGGCCAACTGTGACATGCGTCAAGTTTGCATCCTGGTATAGACAAAGTGAAAGACACAAACAAAAATTGAAAAAAAAAAAAAACCTTCATCTAGAATCACAAAATTTTTCATTTTTATATTCTCATGATTCCCAAGAATATAATAATAATCAATTGAGGAAAAAAAAATGTATATATCTCCTGCTGGTTTTATTTGATTTTGTTCTTCCGGATTTTTTTATGTATTTAATTTTTTATATTATTTTTTTTTCTTTTTTACTAGTATATAATATGTTAGGATTTTGGAAAACGTGACTGAGTGCTAAAGATTTAGAATTTTCAACTAAACTGTTCGTCAAATATTTGTGATTCACTCGAGATCTTTTCTCCCCTTCTAAGTTTTTTGGATCCTGACAAAAAAAAAAAAAAAAAAAAATAGAATAAAATAAAATCTCTCATCTTTTTAGCACTTGAAGAGTCTCACTTCCGATGGATTCAAAAGCTCTCCCCATAACTGACGGTCAATTATTGGCAAACCTTCGAGCTAAAGACCCTTTTTCCCCTTTTTTTTTATACGAAGAAAAAAAATAATAAGTAAATGAAAAAAATAAGTGTATGTACTTGCAATAGTGGTGTACGTGACTTGAGCCGATCGGCTGAATGTTTGAAGCAAGAAATAAGATGCTTGTCGTATTTGGTACATATCTATATATGTAGATATCAGAAAAGAAAATAATAAAAAAAATATTGAAAAATAAAAATGAAAAAAATGCCGGAATTTCAACGTTGTACCGATAACACGCTGTTTTCTATCAGGCTCTTTCGTTGAAAGGATCCCTCTCTGACTTTAGCTTTTAAGAGTGTACCTGGCTTGTCTTATCGAAAGGGTTATCGTTAACTTGGGTATATATATATTTTTTTTAAATTTTATTTAAACATATTCCTCTCTTTTTCTAGAGGTATACACACATATACCGCAATAGAGTATCATCGATGGTTAATGTCCCGGTCAAAAAAGATCTGGCCATCGGTTTTTCATATATACCGTTAAAGTCAAAGCATGAGCTCAGAATCTATATAGCTATCGTCTTTAATCCAACAAAGAACAAGTACAAGAAAAAGTGAGACAGTTAATTGTATATACATTAACAAAAGTCGAAGAAGAAAAAGAAGATGAACATCATGTTATCATCATCAGTGTATATAACGACATTTCGCACGTGGACGCAAATGTGCTTGCGAGTTCACATTAAAAAAAAAAAAATCTACTTGCGACTATCTAGTAATAATCAACATGAAGAAAAAAAATAAAATGAAATAAAAAAAGAACAAGCAAGAAAAGAAAAAAAAAAAAGTTGTGTTGATGAATAAATAATGGAAAAAAAAAAAAAAAAAAAAATTTGTTTGAATATAAAGTCGACGGTGGTAAATGGCTCCACATGAAAATGTCGTGTGTTGGTTAAAAAAATATTGTTTAAGTGTACATACGTTATCTGATCACAAACTAAGGCTACCTTGAATGAGATGAATGCCTTCACATGTTTCTTGCACTTGTCTAGGCATATCCCTGCCCTGCTTTTCGTCTTATCACAACAAGTTTTGCCCTTTTCTGGGTGACTGGCCTTTCTGGATATTTATATTTATACCACAGATTGTATAAATAGATTTTTTATTTATTATTTATTTTTATATATATGTATTCCAGATAGATATATAACTTCAAGTCGATTCAATGTTGATGAATTCATAACTTGAAGTTTAAATCAAAATCAGCAACTTTACGGTTCAAATAACTTGATAGTAATTAGGTCAATGTGTTAATTATTTCTTTTTACGTATTTAAAAGGTTACATCGTTGACTTTTTGAGTTGATAATGCTTTTTTATATTATAATGATTTTTTATATTTTATTTTTCAATGTAGTATTAATATTTATTTTTTAAATTATTGTTGCAGATGATATGATCTTTAATGGGACAAGCTGATGATATTAATCTAAAACTTCCATCATAAACTACAAGCTTGTAAGTTTAATAAAAATATTTTTAATGATTTTAAATTATAATATAATTCTGTCAGAATTTCACTATATTCATTTGAACTTTACGTATTGCCAATTGAAGAATTATTATTTCGTTTTTCATTTATTAAAAAAAAAAAAAAGAAACAAAACAAGCATACATATAAGCAAAAACCCAACTTTATAATTTATTGCATTTTTGAAAAATTCGTGTGCGCCATCTATTAACCAGCCATCTCGTGCACTTATCTTGGTATATGCGATAAGGGTATATATGCTGTTGTGGATACGGTTTAAACGCGCGATGGCCTCCTGTTATAAAAGAGTTCTTCGACCCTGGCCTACACGACCTTGAATTCCTTCAGCAGCCCAAAACGACCAGGTCTGCATCATCAAACTCAGAATACAATAAGAGAGTGAGTGAGTGAGAGAAAACAAAAATTCATATAAATTATTAAAAGAATAAAAAAAAAAAAAAGATAAATAATACCAAATGGAAATATATAATTTGAAAAAATTGTAAAACATACCTACAAATAAATATATATTTTTTGGAGAGTTTTCGGTTGAAACGCTGCAGTTGATCGATGAGTAGTGCTAATTTAACGAGATATAAATAAAGTCTGATTTTAGAAAGATTCACGTCTTTTCAACACATGAATATGCGGGTTTTCTGAGTGAAAAGTATATGTGTGTTTGTTTTTTTTTATATATAAATATAAATGTGTGTGTGTCATATGCCAAGATGCTCGTTTCAGAATGACAAGTTCATTTTATTAAGACGCTTTTGCAGACCGCATTATGGTCCTCGCGTGTTATTCGCGGTTGCCTGTGACCTGGTCTCTCTTGGTTTTTTTATTTTTTATTTTTTTTTGGTCTCACTTATTTTTTTCTCTCCTCTCTCTATTCATGGACACGTACGTGCATACATATATATATATATAAATAAATAAATACATACATGTCCATTACCCAGGATGAAGCGTGATCACGAGGGCGCAAGTATGTAGTCACAAACAGCCAAGATTTTGCTGATCTCACTTGTGCATATATATATACACCTATAGTCAGTTGCGAGGTATTATATACACAAGTAAAAAACAAAATAAAAAAAAAATAATAAATAAATAAATTTAAAAAACAAAAAACGAACGCATATACTATACGCGCCGAGTGTGAACGGATATGTCGCCTTCTTTGATGTCTCCGTTTCTACCTCCGGCTCTCTTGTCATGATTTTATTTTTTCTATTTTTCAATGATTTTTATTATTTTTTTTTTTTTAATGCTTTTTTATTTTCTACGCACATCTTCAAGACATTTCTGTCTTCACATCGTAATACAACGAATGACATTTATCCATCTATTCGCGTCTTTTTATATATATATATATATATATATATATATATATATATACAGTATAAATTGTACAGATCTTATTCATTTCTTCAATTTATTTTATATTTTTATCACTGAAAATTTACTTGAACTGATGCGTCATGCTTGGTTATTATTATATCTCACTTTAATAATCTTTATAGAGTGGTTGTGGTATTTTTAAATTCGATTGGTATGTTGTATAATTTATATATATATAACCAACAATCATCACCTAATTACTGCAAGTCTTCCTTGATCATATAATACAGCATTCCATTATTACTGTGGCCCACATTACTGACCTACACTTTCAACAGTTGTAAAGTTGTCATAAGTAATAAAATATATGAACAAACACATTCATTCATTACATGAAAAAAAAAAAAACATATTAATCATTTAAAGCTATCAACTGTCTGAGAAAATGACACCCAAGCGTCACATAAAAAGTTGATTGTCTATTTTACATATATAGTCAGTTATTGCCCACAAGTATATGACAAAAAAAAACAATAAAAACATCAACAACGATAAGCTTGTATATATATATATTTATATGCCAAAACATTGTCGTTATTTTATGAGGATATTCAACAACAAGGAATGTTTTCATTTCTATCTTGAATTCTCTAGTCAGTCAACCACAATTTTCCATAAGCGTGAAATCTCAAACATGAACTTTATATATATAGTATAATAATGACAAAGTGAAAAACCGGTTTTTCAGCAATGTGGCACGTTGATTTTTAATATATATATTATAAATGATAACAACCGCAAGTTTTTCACAGTTGTTGTTATTTCATTATTATTATTATAAACTTATATATACTGACTATAAAAATATATTGAATATTACGCAGATCAACGCATATATATACATAGTCATACATTGTATGTATATCTTTGGTATGCAAAATTTATATTCGAAATTATTATCACATTTTCATTCATGTAAATTATTTACCATATATAGCTATATATATTTACAATTAGTTTATTTGAAAAATGTCAAAAATTCAGCGGAAAATACAATGTCAAGTGTATGAATGTAGGATAACAATCAGCCGGAAGATTTTTTCTATAATAAAAAAGTGCGTGCCAGTAGATTTTTATTTTCTTTCAATATTTTTTTTTCATTTTTTTGAATCGCAGCTTGGGCAGGTTTACTGGTTTGTTGAATATGGCTTAGCGGTCTTTTTTCTATTAATAATACAACTACAACGACTACTATGTACCGATCTAACACACAGTAAAAAAAAAAGTTAGATAAATTGAATGTATAGAAAGAAAAAAGAAAGAGAAAGAAGCAAAGCAAGAGATTTCTTCGACATCGATGGATCAACGACCCCGTTGCTTGAAATTACTATACGTTATTTCAAGATTATCCCGTAGTTTACCGATTCTATGATTCATGTACTTTGTGGTGGGGTCATCAAGTACAAAAATATTCGAATAGAAAAATAAAAAAAACCGCAATGACAAAATAAATAAAATAATAGAAACAAACACAAGACGTGACAAAAATAAATAAATAAATAATAATAACAATATATATCTATAAATTTAATTTTTTCTACATGTCAAATCATTGAAAAAACATGTCATATTATTTTCTGATATATACAGTCATATAAAATAACTGTGATAGTATATATTCATTGGATAATCGTGGTATCAGATGGATCAATATGACGTTGAGAGGTCAAAGGGTCCACTAAGTCTTGGTAACAATATATACAAACTCTCTGATCTTCTCTAATATCTATCTACTTGTAGGTATATCTATCTTTAGTTTTCTTTCGTCAACAGATTAGCTGAAAATATATCATACAAACTGGACTTTGATGTTTATACCGTCACACAGATGCATTAGTTAAACAACTATATAAAACTGATAATAAAATGCTATTGTCAAATGATAAATTTTAATTCGTCAATATTGTAATATAAGTTTATCATATAGATTCATCAAGTCAACACAACTCTCATATCATAGTCAATCGACATATCTTGGTATATTTGATGCTAAAAAAGTTTGCTTTTTATTGATTTGTTTATCATTCAAGTTGAATTGTAAATTAAATTTAGCTATGATTGCCAGATAAATTTTTCGATCATCTTGCTATATAACTTCTTCAGTAGTCAAGTATATACGTATAAAAACGAAAAAATTAAAAGAAAAAAAAAATATATACATATATATTTAAAAGAAGTTCCACAGGTGGTCTCATTTTCCAACAAGACTGAGATTGCACGTTTACTTTACTTTTCTATACTGCAGGGATCAATACATTTACTCCAGATGGTTTCACAACGGATCTTGAAACTATTTCTTGTTTGCTCTAGTCAAGTCTGCCATATGAAGGCAAAACTAAAATACACACATATAATACATTATTATTATTATTATAATCATTATGTATTCTTGGTTATAACATTTACACATAGATATATCATAAAGTTTTATATAAAACATTCAAGACTTTTATCTAGGCAGTATAATATATACAGACACTGATGAATCATTGCAATTAATAAAATGTTTCCCTGCTTATTGTCGTGTGGCTACTTGGTTATGCTACCCTTTTCATGGTGGCCAAACACACATGGTTATATAAATGTATATTTTCATGTATAAATTTATATGTATATTATATTGTTAAGTTGTATGAGAGGTGAACCAATTCAGTCAGATTTACCAACCACAAGACTCGTTGTGGGTTATATATACTAGTAGCTCTATCAGTGAAGGATTTTGCGGATTTAAACAACAACAGTAACAACACACAAACCAGTACATACATATACATATCCATATAAATAAATAAATAAATAAATAAACAGCCACACGAGTGGCTTTTCAATGGACACGTATTAATTGAGCCGGTTCGTAGGACTGGCATTAGTTGATGTCCTCGTGTCGAGTTTCTACTATAGCGATTGTTCCAACCTCGCTGTAGTCCTCACTTTTGATTCTTTCATGAGCATCACAAAAACTGATAACATATATAACTAACATATACATAAGAAATAAAATTAAATAAAAAAAAAAGTCTTCAGACACACATGAATCTTCTAGTTTTATTCAACAATGATGTGGATATATTAAAAGCATGGAAATCCATTGCCTATTATCTTTAAACACATCATCATCCTTATACATATATACACCACATGGAATGTTTCATATGCAAATTTAGGTCTGTATTAGTATACATGGGTATTTATTATTGTGTTGTTGAAGTATATAAATAAACATGCTACTTCATTATTATCATCATTATCATCAGCATCATATAATAAACCATTGGTTTGTTCTTACTTAATGCCATAATACAAATTTATTTTAAATTTGAATTTATTTTCAGGTTAAAATAACAATTGGTATATATAATATATACAACTTGTGTTTTATTATTTTTTTTTCTATATATTTTGTTGGCTTGTCCAACATCCGGATTCATCAGACTTCTAATATTCTAATGGATCTGCCACTCGACTGGCCTAAAAGCTTAGCTATATATATTTATATCCATTATAAAAAAAAAGCAGAGACTAAAGTAACACAAAAAAAAAAAAAAAAGGAAAAATTAGATAAAGAAAGAAAAAAATAATAAAAATACAAAATGAGAAGCACAGACTGTGGGTCGTATCTGTCTACTCTTTGGTGAAAGTTGGCTGATGAAATTGAGACTCTGGTTATACATGTATATATACACAAAGATATATCTTATGGTAAAATAAAAAATTCAGTAACAAAGGGTTCACCTCAATGATATTTAAATAGTAAGGACAAAAGTGGTTTATAAAATAAAATATTATTAAATATATATAAATTCAATGAGCAACTGAGAAAGCAATAATATTTTAATATTATATTGATACATGAGTTTTTTCATGACTTGTCATTTACATTATTATGAATTATTATAAATTTTGTTGGTGTTGAATCAACATGTGTAACACAACCATTAAAAATTTTAGGAATCAAAAAAAAAAATAATATGTTCATTCAAATGATTGCAATATAATTTTTATCGTATTCACATAAAATATAATCCATGGTTTAAATAAAAAAAAATATATATATATATAATTTCAACGAATAAAACAAAATCTTTTGAAGAAATTTGTATATTTTAGAAATATATAGTTGGATGATGTCTTGTGTACATTTTCAAAGCAATACATATACTTTTTGATGCATATAATCCCGAACAGAAAAATCTCAGTCTTAAACGAACTTAAAATCCTTTGAAGTCTTAAAACGCGCTTCATTTGTCCAACTAGGAAGTCTTCGGAAGACTTCCTATGAAAGACTTCGGGCTTGCAAAGTCTTTCTATGGAAGACCTCAGGCTTTCGAACTCTTAAATATAAAGTCTTAAAATGAAAGACTTCGAGCTTCTGAAGTCTTTCAATGGAAGACCTCAGGCTTTCGAACTCTTAAATCCGAAGTCTTTAAATTAAAGACTTCGGAGTCTTTCATTTTTTTTTTTTCTTTTTCAAATTTGTAAAATTTTTCCAAAAAAAAAAAATCTGCACGGGATCGATCACAGGTTTCTTGGGTGGAAGTCGGATAGGTTGACCACTCAACCACATCATCAATTGAAAATAAGTGAATATATTTACTACTTAGACTTTGAGTTTCTAATTTTTGTTATTTTAAAAAATTTTATAACATGAAAACTTGAATAAATATTTAGAGTGAATTGTAAAATTAAATACACTACAAGCAATCAAACTTGAATTTTTTTTTTTCAAAAAATATATAAATAAAAAAAAGTTAACCAATAACATCAATTAATAAATGATAAGAGCTACATATTAATCAAAATCCGCGAAATATACTTATTTAATATACAAAATGATAAAAATCTTAACAATTTTATATCAGGCAGTTTGAATTTTTTCTAAGTCCCGAACAGAAAAATCTCAGTCTTAAATCGCGCTTTATTGAACTTAAACTGTCTTGTGAGATCTTAAACGAACTTCCATTAGCTTCCCAAATAAAATTTTCATTGAAATAAGTTTTAAAGCCTTTAATTTTAAGACTACAAGCTTTCGAAATCGTATTTATTGAATTTTTTTTTTTTTTTAAACCTAAAAACTTTCGAAGTCTTTTAAATCAAGCTTCTAAAAGACTGAAAAATGTGAACGCTTTTGAAGTCTTTTAAATCACGCTTCTAAAAGACTGAGAATTTGAACCCTTTTGAAGTCTTTTAAATCAAGCTTTTGAAAGACTGAGAAATGTGAACGCTTTTGAAGTCTTTCAAATCAAGCGTCTGAAAGACCGAGATTTGAATGCTTTCGAAGTCTTTTAATTCAAGCCTTTGAAAGAGTTTGGGGACCTCGGAAAAACTTGTGATTTTATTTGGGAAGCTAATGGAAGTTCGTTTAAGATCTCACAAGACAGTTTAAGTTCAATGAAGCGCGTTTTAAGACTGGAAGCTCGTTTAAGACTGAGATTTTTCTGTGCGGGATGACACAGAGTAGTTTTGTGGTAATCCGACCGAGAATATACACACAACTAAAAAGACGAATATAGATCAAAGATGTTATTTATTTTTAATTTTGTTAACTTTTGTTCAAATTATTTCGATTATTATATAAATGATTCGATGCATGACAAAAAATTACTGGATATTGTTTTCACCTGTGATATTATATATAAGCTCAATTTTTTTTTTTATAATATGAATGAATGGAAAGTCGAAAGAAAAAATGAAAAGAAAAAAAAAACTTTATCTCTTTATTGATTAATATAGAATAAATGAATGAAATATTTTTGATTGTCGAGTGGTCATACTGACAAGTGTATGGTTTGAGTTGCATCAAGATGTGCATTATATGGCGCTGAAATAAACGTGACATGAAAGCTAAATTGAGTATACATAACAGAGAAAATAAAAAAATTTTGATGATGGTTATACAGGTATTGGATATATATTTTGTATTATATATTTAACTTTTGAATTTGGAGATTGGCTCTTGCTAGCATCAGTATTCAAGTATATATAAATAATATACAAGTGAAGCCTGAGAGACAGTAGCTCTGAAATCGTAACAGTTGATCTTATAAACTGATCAGATTTTCATTGGTCATGATCTTAACTTCCTTAATATATACAGAGATTCAATTCGCATATATGCGAGAATAAAATTGTCCTCTGTATATATATACCTTGTATAAACTCGTATCATTATGTTTGATCATTTTTAAATGACCTCCTACATGCCAATGCTGATTGCATTTATATTCTCATTCGAATATGGACAGTTGGGTGGGTTATACCAATGCCGAGGTGAAACATCGATCAAATCGCTTGCTAATTTTGAATAGGTGCTCATTTAGGAATGAATCATAACCAGAGGTCTTCTTCCTCTTATATAGAGATTGGGTCGTTGTCTTCTTTTGTCCTGATGTATATACATACAAATTCTGTCTGGCTTTTTTTTTTTTTATTTATTTATTTATCTTTTTTTATTTTTTGTTGTTACAAAATAATTTTTTACATATACGTCTTATTATATTGCTGATAATCATTCGCCAAAAAAAAAATAAATTCTGTATATATATATACTTGCTGAAGCAAATTTTTGAGTTGAAGCAAATTTGTTTGTAAAAATTTTATTTTGACCTTTTGGTGATTTTTTATCATTTAAAATGAAAAGAAAATAATAATAAAAGAAAAAAAAAAAGAGCTTTTGCAGTTGATACAGCTTGGTTGTCTGTACTGTCTGAACAGAGGTCAAATCGATTTCACCCAAAATTGAAGATAAAGTTTATGGGTTTGTAGGCAACCCCAGGTCAGGCGTAAGTCTTATACTTGTCGTTTCTTATTATTATTTTTTTTTATTTATCTTTTTGTTACTGTCTCTGTCACAAGGCCAATGTTCGAAACTCTTCACACTTTTGATTGTGTTGGTAAACTTTTTCGTTTGAGGTACACCGAGTATTTTATTTATTTTTTTATCATCTTCGTCTTGTGTCGCTCTGGTTGTGCAAAGCCAAAGCAAATCTTAAACCTTTTCTGAGTAGGCTAGCTGGCGCATTTCACACGTGTCAATCGAAGTAAAGATTTACCGTCACTGGTTTCTTGGGTGTACACACATTGGATTTAAACAACGTTAGTACTGCGGGTAACCCGTCTCCCCTTCGTAAATCAATCGGTCTGGTCACCTTCACAAGTCCTTTTGGACCAAACGTCGGTCATGAAACGAACGGAAACAATCTGTGGAAGCAAATCGGATCCTTCGCGTTCTCTATCCTACAACCAATTCGACGACTGTTACTTTTTTATTTATTTTTTCATTTACTCATTTAATGACGAGAACAGAAAACATAAGAAATAAATTTAAAATAAATAAATAAATAAAAATAATGTCTGACTGTTGGTTTGTTGGTAAAATGGTGGTATAGAAAAAAAAAAAGAACAAGATGGGTGAGAGAAAGATTATTATAGAACCAATGAATCATCGATTCTCAACTAGAGATATCGAACAACAACATACAATGTTATACAAAGAGCCAATTTTATCATAAAAGAATAAAAGACGCCCTGCTATTTCTGACTCTTTGACTTTTGACGGACATCCAAGAGTCATCTTGTGATGGAAAACGAGTGTATATATAAATATATAGCTGATATTCGATTCTCTCGCGTAAAGCCTCGTTAGCTGATCAACGCCCGTTGTCGACACTCGAACCTGCAAATTCCGTTAGGAATTTTCTTCACGTTCCCACAATATATATATACACAAGATATACTATGAAGAAACCCACCAAAGGATATAAAAATAAAAAAGACAAAGAGCAAGAAAAGTGGACACAGAATAAGTTGCCAGGGGGGAAATCCGGGTATAAAAGATCTTGAGTGTGTGATATGTTGGTCATTCTCATCAATGATGATGGTTTTTTTTTTCTTTAAAAATCTACTTGTTTATAAATTTATTTATTTATTTATTTATTTATTTATACTATCATACTACTACGTCCCACAACAATAATTTTTTAATTTTTTTTACAATTATTTTTCAATGTAATATAATATTTTTTAAAAATAAAACACATTCACTTTTAATTATTTTTCTTTGAATGATTCTAATCTTTTATTTTATTTTTTATAATACATTGCTTCATCGTTGCCGTTATCTTAGCAAAAATAACGGATAGGCGTTTTAACCTCGTATTTTTTGCAATATAATGAGAAAGACGGTCAGCAAGTTGTCGTTATTGCTGTCGTTGTCTTCATCATATCCAATCAACATTTAAACTCTTCTACTTGGTTTTATCTATTCATGTAAAGCTTTACAAAGTGTTAATGAAAAATACGAACGGGCCTGGTTGCCTAGTTATATATATATCGCGCCTTTCTTATAGTCATGTGTTTCTTTACTCTCAAGGGACACATATTAAAAAATAAAAAGTTACTTTATGTCTTGTTTTTCTATTTTTTATTTTTTAATATAAATTTAAACATGACTTTTATTTAAAAATGCATTGTTAAATATATATTTTTAAATTTTAAAATAACCAGCTGTTATTTATATATATATATATTTTTTTTTAAATTTGTTTTGTAAATGAGTTGTATTGATAGTTAATGAACAGGTTAAAAACATAAATAAATAAATATACACATAAGCATATATTGTGTATATATTTATCTATCCTCGCCTTGAAGGTGTATGCTAAATTTTCATACATAAAAAATAAAAAATAAAAAACATGAATGTATGAATCTATATAGCAAACTTTGTGTATGCTGACGTATAAAAGTGCATAAAAGATTGCTATCCCAGTTTCATATAGGCCATCTTGGTGTATATTTTAACGTTATCTTTACTATCCCCCAAGCACCCTTTTCAAAAAACTTCTAGGCCTCGTAATTTTCACCAAAATAATATGTCTTATGATGAAGAAAAATGAGAAAAATTTTCATCATTGCTTTTTTTAAATTTTTTTCTATTTTTTTTTTTTTTTTTTTATCATTATTATTTTGATTCCTCTTGATTATACTATGATTATATATATATATACTTGACTTTATCAACTGTGGTTAGCATGTATTTTAAAAGTAATTTTTCACTGACACCTCAGTTAAAAATTTAAATAAAAAAAAAACAATTGCTTTTTTCACAGATGTTACTTGATATATTTTAAATGAAATTAATAAAATTTAAAATAAAGAAGCTATTTTTATTAATTTTTTTTGTCTGATCAAGTGTGTTGCCTGTGATAGATGTTATTAAATTCACATGATTAGACATATGACTCATCTGGAACATCTGAAATTATTTAATGATGATATAAGTGATTTACCATAATATATCTAATTTTTTTCTACATAAATTATTAAATATTATTGACATGTTAACCAGTTAGATGATAACAAGTGTATACAAATGATTATTTAATTATTAAAATTAACTGCTCTGATGGATGGTTATTTTTTAAACGTTTGTTAATATATGTAACTGGTACACCATCTGTCTGTTACCAGTATACCATAAAAATAACCAACACCTTGTCCTGGCATTTCGTATAAAATGAATAAATTAATTCCTTTAAAAATATAAAAACAAAATATAATTTTATTAATTCATTTTTTATCAATATGTTGATCTAAATATCAACTTACCATTGTAAATTTTGTTAAATTAATTTTGGATTTATCAGATGAATAAGTTTAATATTTTTTATCTATCATAATCCCAGTGAATAATTATTGTTGACAATTTTATATTAAGATTAATTTACTTGAGTTATTTCAAGACGTATATTTTATTATGTAAATTTATTTACAAATTTCAATATGATCATATCATCACCTGTACTTGAATGTGGTGCATGACGAATCATCATGATGACATTGTTGATAAATACAGTCTTGAATTTTTGACAGATGATATATCAATGTATTGATATGCTGTTTACAAATATTATTTTGATTTTGTTTACAAAGTATTTTGATTCTTGCTCATATAGGAATTTTTTTTTTCAAAATCAGCGCGCGCAACAAAAAAAAGTAACTATAATGTCACTAAAAAAAATTATGTAAATGAGCCTTAAGCTCACTGCCCCCTATGGACCCCTTCTTGCATCCATTAAAAAAAAAAATAAATCAACCAAGCTAATCCTCACGATAAGACGTATTAAATATTACTCTGGTTTAAGATATTATTTTTTATTAAATTATTTGAGTAAGTATTATAAAGTGATATAATAATTGTAGTGATTTTTATGAGGAATCGATTGATATAATAATTATTACGTATTATTAATTTTTTAATGCTAAAAAAATATAAATAAAATATTGTGATTTTTTTTTTTTTTTTCCGGTAATTTAATATTAATATTTTTGATTAAAAAATATCGGTGTTGCGTTTGTTAAATAATAATATGTCGTGTTTATTAAATTTCGGTCAAAAATTTTATATAATACAAGGTAAATTATAATTAATATTGTTGTGGATCGGTTTTTATAATTATAAAATTTTTTTTATAAATTTTTTTTTTTTTATGAACATGGCCGCCAAAGGGCCAAAAAAACAATTGTCACGAAAAATAATAGAGCAACTCGTTTTTCGCGGCCATCTTGTGACCTCGAAAAAGGTAACAAAGCGACACAGAAAAACAAGTGTAAAAAAGACACAAATAAAAGTCAAGTGTTCACGGTTAGACGCATTAATATTGCTCTGAATTAATTATTTTATATTAATTAATTATATAGTTAAAATTATTATAAAGTAATATTTAAAATGTAGAAATTTTCTTGATTAAAATAATAATTTGAAAATTAATAAATTTTTTATATATATATAATTATTTAAAAAGACTTTTGCTTGATGCTTGAATTTTTATTGTTAATCTTGTTGATACATCTTGATATTTATTTGTAAGTTAATATAAATATTTGTGTTAATTATTAAATAATTTTAATAAACAAATGGTTTAATTTTTTATAAAAAATAATATGCATAATATTAATATTTGTTTTTTTTTTCTTTTTAAAGTATTTGGCTGTCTTGTTCAAGTAAAATGGATCATGTGTATTGGATAAATCCAAAGCTGCAGTATCAGTATTTTTACCAAGTGATTCATTTGTCATCTCATCTGGTGTAATAGTTGGTGAGTATAATGGTGAAGTCTACTCATAATAATTTTAACAAATAGTTTATTTATTGATATTTTTTTTAATTTTTTAAAATGTGAACATCATATAGGTTCTCATTGGAACTACATTGCAAATGGAGCTGATATTTTCTTTGTACATGAAAGCAATTAATTTGCTGTGCAAATACAAGGATTTAGTACTACTCAATTGAACAAGTGGTTCATATGTCTTCTCAGCTATTAATTGGTAAGTTATTATTAATAATAATAAATAATTATTTTTTTTTATTTTAAAAGAATTAACAATCATATGGATATCATACGTCCAGCAATTTTATTACAAATATAATTGACGTATATTTTTTATTTTAAAGTCTCGATAAGATAATTGTTTTATTCAACTTTTTTTAAACATTTTAATCATAGATTTTATTTTCTACTATTTCTTGTGAATTATATTTATGATAATATTTTAATCTTGACCAAGTGTCTCATGAAAAATTATTATTATCATTTAAAAAAATATTGTTTAAAATTTAAAATATTGAATCGTTGTGAATTTATGCAAATTTTTAAATGTGTTAGTTTATTTGCTTGCAAAGATTTCAATGTAGGCATTATACTTGAATGAGTCGATTAAATTGTTTTCATTTAACGAGAGAGGATTTCAGAAATACTCGAGTCGATAATTAATAGTCAGATTAATTGCTTGATAGAACATTCCATGAGAAATTGTTAAATATATATACATATATATATACAAGTTCTTTTAGTTCTTGGTGGTGTTTTTTTTCTTTTTGTTTTTTTAAATTCTATAATATAATTTTTGTAAATAAATAATTATTTTTATTATGCATTTAATTTTTCTCATGCTCAATGTCATAAAAATGTAGAAGGGTAGTTGTTTGACTATCAATGAATCTGCATGGTTTTGTGTTAAAAATAAATATGCGCTTGTCTGGTGCCAGCATATATCCAATGCGTTATGTGACCAACAGCGTTAATAACTCGCATGTTTTACTGTCTCAACTATGCCAACTTGAAGTGATATTTATTTATTTATTTATTATTTTTTATTTTTATTCAATGATAAAGATATACATGAATGCTTTAGCAAACATGTAAGGTCAAGATGAAAAGTATTTATATTTAAAAAATAAATATATATTTGGCTATTATAAAAATCATTGAATATGAAACTTGTTTTTGTATAAAGAAATTCTTTTTTTTTTCTTTTTTTTGTCAATCTGTGTGTGAATGATGATGTAGATTTTCTTGAAAATATGTACATAAATAAATAAAATAGTTACGACTATTTCTTATCTTAAAAATATAAAGAGGGAATATATGAGTGTGAATGATTCTGATGACATATGTTAGATTCAAACAAGTAAAGTACCTTCAAAAAAAAAATTAGATAT
>WSYQ01000127.1:0-16250 GCA_011426435.1 Lysiphlebus fabarum
TTATATTAAACTTTTGGTGGTCAACGAGTATATACATACGTATAGCTAGGAAAAATAAATAAATGTAAATGTTTGCAGATGAAAATGTTTGCGTGCAAATCAGAGTGAAGCTTTAATAATATGTGTTGTTGGCAAGTTTTAACATATCATGCACAAGAATGCTTGTGGCAAGTAATTAAACAAATACAACAAGTATATTGCAATCTGTTGTATACTTTTGCACGACAACACATTGTTAGTACTCAACTTTATAATTTTTTATGCATCAACTTGTTCTTGACATAATTAATTTAAGATATGGTCGTGTATTAACACAAAAAAAAACTCTCATTATACAAAAATTTTCATCAATTATTTTAAATATATAATAATAAAATAATGTCACAATTTTATTATTACTATTATTATTTCGAAAAACTTTAATCGACTTTACTTCAAAAGATTTAAACTTTAATTTTTTACGATCTCATTTCATCATCATTTTAATCACGTGACTGTTTCCATGCAACTTAATATAACGTTTCAACTTTTACAAAACAAAGCTTTTTACCCGCTGGCTAATTAGAAAAATAAAAATTAAAAAAAAAATCTTAAAATTAACGAAATGAATCAAAAAAAAAAAAAAAAAAAAAAAAATACATATAAACAAAAGTAAAAAAGAAAAACATGAATGTTGTAGAAAAAAAAAAACCTTGAGATTTAGTGAACTGGAATTTGAAGTGGACAATGTGAACTTTTAGTAATTTAATTTTTCCAACAAATTTTACTGAATTTTTTTCAGTTTATATTTCAAAGTTCTTCTTATTCTATTCACGAGTACTAAGGTCAATCCTTAAGTTCTACTTGACCGTGTAGATTTTTTATTTTTTGTTTTTATTTTTATCAGACTTTTATTTACAATTATTTAAACTTTTTTGTTACCTGAGTTTATATATTTTTTTACTCAAAGTTTTACCACGAATATACAGTAAAACCAAACCTTGTATTAATCCACTCTTTTATTTGTCTGTTACAGGTACGTGATTCCACAATAAACTTTATTCAGAGACAATACAATGGTAAAAATATATATTTATATACTAAATCTTTCTATCCCTTGACAATGACTCATTGGATATATTATATATATATAAACATATGAGGTATTAAATTATAAAAATTTCAATCTATTTTTATTGAAATTTTTGTCCACAAAACTTTAATTCAGTATTTCAATAACAACTTTTTTAAACTAAACTTTATATAATGCGCTTAATGGATGTTCAATTTTTGCCGGTCAACAGTTTAGTTTCAGTTCATTCCATTGTCAATATTTTTCTCTTACATTTATCAAAACTTTTTATAATAGCAAACAAAAAAAAAAAACAGGTAAAAGTTTTGAATAAAAAACAATTAAACAATAAATATTCTTGCCATTATGAAAATTTATAATAAAAAAGAGACAAATAAAAAGTTTAGAGCTAATGGTTACTTTAACAACTCAATGACTTTTAACATAAGAACAGACTGTTTTGGAGTGTTTTTATTTCTTTTTTTTTACTGTAGCTGATGTTTCATAAAGTTATAAAAAAATATACTGTATAAAAATCATACGCGTATATACCGAAACAAGACGTCTAGTTATTTTATAGTGTTTTATAGTTTGAAGTTCTCTGAGTACAGTGAGGTTATATGAGAAAAGATATCGGGTGTGGTACCATGTGATGGATGAAACCCATCAACTGTTTTTTTTTTCTTGTTCTTCTTCTTCCACATACCCATATCTATAAACTAACCACAAAAACTTGAAAAATTTCTTGAAACAAGCTTTTTTTAAAGTCATCTTTTTCTTTCACTATTCCATTTTGTCATCGGTATATTTTTCTTATGATATATCATTGTACAGAAAAAAAAAAAAAAAATGAAAATTTATATTATATATAAAGTTTAATTTTTCATTTTTTCAAAAAAACAAGCAAATTCTCTTATTTTATTTTTATCATTCATATTTATGATTAAAAATTATGACAATAAATTAACAGTCAGAACAGATATATAGTTTGATTTTCATGGTGTTGCATTTTAAAGTGACGATACATGTTGGGTTTGTGATTGCTGATTTTACATGTATATATGTTAATATATAGATGTTGTGGAGTCAGAAATTTGTCATTTGTTGTAGTTGTGTGAATGTTATTGCTGATAGTGGGATAAAACAGAGGAAGCTTGCAATTGTCTGTGCAATACATGCCTTGTATATTTGTATTTGGCTATGACTGTTGGCTATCGCTGTTTGATATTATTGCATTTACGTTTGTATGTATTGTACAATAATATACAGATGAAAACGAGGCTAAAGGATTTTGGTTAACTGTATGTATATATATTGTTGATAAAGTATGTATTCAGTTAGAAAGGGTCAGAGAACCCCGTAGGTTCATTTGATGCTTCAAGCCAATGCTTGCTGTTCAGACTTGCACATCAGGCTAATTTTACCAATCAGTTCTATTGTTACAATGTCACTGTGTCGTCTAGAAAATCATTTTGTGGTTATGTCCGTCTGTCTATCTCATTTCTTTTACTATTTGTTTCTTTTGTTTATTACACCATATTTATTTATTTTTTATTTTTGTCTTTGTAACAAAAATAAAAGTACACCCTTGAATATCTCGTTGGGATTATTTCGTGCATAAAAAATGACTCTTTTATATATATCGTTAAGCACTGATGCTTTCCTTTGTCATATATATATATATCTTTTCAACAAGTTTTAACGCTACAAAACTTTTCAAGAATGGCAGTTACGTTGATGGTTTCATAATAACCACTTCAAAGATATTAAAATCGAAAAAGTTTAAAATTTTATAAATAATTATTTTTTAAATATCTTAAATACCGGAAATTATTTGTACAATATAAATTTGTTGGTTAGGTTGGAATTTTTTAAATTGTGACATAATAGAAAATAAAATTGTTTTACTTTGGCATTTTATTAGAGAATTTTGTAGATTATTTCGTGGAAAAATTTGTTAATTTATTTAAATATTTTACCAACGAATGGTATTTTAATTATTATTGTTATTTTTTTAATATAAATGAAGGATAATAAGCATAAAAATATTTGCTTTGTGATTATTATTTCATTCTAAAATTGACAATTTATTTTGAAACTATATAACAAATTATTTTTATCACAATGAAATTTTTTTTTTTTATTCTACTAATTATGACTTATTATTTTCGTGGAAAATATTATTCAAAAATTTTAATTTGAGTTGCATTATTTATCTATATTAAATATGTGTTTATATGCATGAATAAAGTTAAAACTTTGATGTCAATCTATCGACCAGTTCTTCTCCCTTTTTAATGCATATACAGTATAATCGTTTATTTTTAAACCGGATGTCGTTGAAACGAACGTGAAATCAGTCAACTTAACTTGTTTTATTACTACCTATATGTGTAAGGGCAGTTAGAGATATATATATAAAATTTAATAATTTATATGAACATTTAACAACAAGCTATAAACTACACCATATAATTATAATTTTAAATATTAACTAATTAATAATAATAAATGAATAAAATTATAAAAAGAATTATTGAATTATATTTTTTTATTTGATTAGATAAAATTAAATATAAATATTTAAATAATTAATTTTATTTTAAATTTTTATTTGTATTTAATTTTCTTTGATAGATTTAAAATTTGTAAATTTACCAAGTACGTTTGAATAAATTAACAAACTTTTAGTGAGTTGATGAAAATACTTGATGAAAAATAAAAATGAAATCTGTTCAAGTATTAATCGTTAAATTTTACAAACTTTCAAATTCTTGATACTTTTTTTTTTTTTAAAAAAAAACTTAATTAAAAGATAAAAAGATTATACATAGAGAAGCAATAATAAAAAAAAATAATAGACTTGGAATCTCAGCTAACCTCAATGGTTCAATCTTGGTCGATTTTTTTTTTTTATTTTTTGTATTTTTCAAGTTTTTCTTTTGCACCTTTGAACGCGTCTGAATTTTCTCGTGTACTTTCCGCATGCTTGAACAAAGTCGTAAAAACTGAACAACAGACTTGAAGACGTTAACTTTGTTCAAGGTAAAAGAGTGACGAGTGCCATTAGTCAGACAGACGAGTGAGTTTGATGTGAATGAGTACGATTTTCGACTTTGAAAATAAATCATACTCCACCTATTTCACGTATATTTTTGTAAATGTTTTTTTAGTATTACTTTTTTTTCTATTTTTTTTTTTTTTTTTACTATATACATACAATTCACATGTTGAGATTTCAAGTGTAAAATACCAGTCATTATTATTTTAACTTAAAAAGTTACGATTTTTTTTCTTCACATGTTTTTTATTTCCAAACAAAAACTTTTTATTTTTTCTTTTTTCATCTTAACGCTTTTTCTTGGTTTATTAACATAATAAAAAATTTCAATTTTAAAATGTTGAAATGCAATATACTTGCATAAAAATTCCATTTAGATTTTCTATTCAATTTGCCTGATTGCATATTTTCAGGCTCCGACTAGTTGATTCTATATAACAATTAAAAAGTGACCGTTATATTTCATCCACCATTGTTATAAATAAAAAAAGAAAATTAAATTTTTATTTTTTTATTTATTTTTCAACAATGTGTTATTCTTTTTCATAAAATAATTTTCTCAAATATTTATTTAATAATGATTATAGCTCAATTGACTTTTTATTTTATTATTATTTTTTTATTTTAAATAATAAAAGTTTCATCAGACTAAAAAGCTCATTAGCTTTATTAATATTTCAATTTCATTTAATATCAAAATCTCAATTTTAAATTGAATAAACAAGTTTATTTAACTTAAAACTTTGTATATTTAACATATTTTAGTTTGTCTGAAAATACAATAGAATGTTTACAATTTGAATGATAAATTTTTGTCTCATACAAAAACGAAGAAAGTCATTTGAGTTGAATTTATGTTTGTCACAATCTGGGCGTCAGGTCATATCAATCAAGGTTGTTGTTTCTGATGTTGACGTGCGTATATTCTTGTGCAAACTTAACACACACATATCATATTCACATAATATAATTGATTAGATTTAAACTGATGTCCTATTCATAGTCACAACACTAGTGTGGTGATTTGTCAGTTGAAAATTTATTTTTATTTTTTCATTAAATTAATGTACATACATTGCACTAGACATAACCCTCAAATTTACCGCACTTCATTTATTTCAATTTATCATAGATATAATCAAAAGATTTTGGTATAATAATTCAAGAAAATCTTACTTTATCCCTCTCTAGTCTTGAAACTTTTATTAAAATATAACCAACAATTTTATAAGACAATTTTTTTTATCAAGTTTATCCCTAACATATTCTCTTAGTAAATTTTTTTTTTTATTTTTTGGTGTATTTTTTATTTGGCAAAACTATATTACAACTTTAATATAATTACACTACTCTTTTACACTATAGCTCATACATTTTACACTATTTTACTCATCTACATATTGCTTTGAAAATAGAGGTTTGTGGCACACGCTGCCTTCAAGAAACTATTTAGTCAGATGGTGTTATATTCTCGGCTACTACGTGGTTTGCATACTTTGTGTCTTGAATATTAATATGCCCAACATATAATTTGCCTTGTGTAAACTTGGAAACAAAGAAAATTGAATGAGCTTTTATGAACAAAAAAACTCTTTAATGTTTTTAGCGCGTATATTTGTTTATATTATAATTCTTTATTTTTTTTTAAAAAAAGAATTTCAAACTGTCTTACTGATGTTGATAAGCCACATAACTATATTAATTATCTTATCTTTATAATTAAAATTAAAAGATAAAAATTAACAATTAATAATTAATTTTTCTATTTTAATTTTCATTAGAAATTTTAAGATTTGTTTCTGGTTATTTTAGACTTGACTTTAGATATCATGATTACAAAGTGAGATAAAGTAGCAAAAAAATAAAAAAGTATATATAATAAAATGAGGTGATGCCTTGCGTGTTGCATAAAGTTTGGTATGAGGTATAAGTTTAATGAAATGGGCGAAACGAACCGACCCAACGAATTATCGAATCCCTGAGCCTTAGATTATTCGACCGAAACGTGTGGTCTCTATATTGGGGAGATTCACCCTACAAGCCCTTATTCCCTTTAGTCGAGTTTAAGCTCAAGCCCAAGACTTATCGGATAATTACACCTCTCGGCGCTTCCTTTTTTTTCTTTTTTTTTTTTTCAATTTATTTATTTATTTTATTCTTTTGCTCCCTCATTCATTTCTGTTATAAATATATATAGACTTTTTTTTTTCTCATTCTACCAAAGATCTATAACTCGTATTGATTCAACCGTCAAATAACCGACAGAAAAAAAAAAAAAAAAATCAAATGCAGCATATTAAATTAGGGATAATATAAGAAATAAGTATTTATCCGTACGTCTTTTCACCCTCCCTTATAAAAGTCAAATTTATATTAAATCTGTATATACCTATTGATATTTTATTTTATATATTTTAAAAATCCAAATAAATTAATTTTAAAAGATCATGCAAATTATTTATTTAAAAAATTATGCAATGAAGATCGTGTATAAAATCTTTGACTATAAGATATTCAGCATCATTTTACAAGCTATTTCCTTCTTTACGTGCTCATGCACTTTCCAAGACAAATTCATCAAAGTCAAAAAGTCACAGTCAGTATATGTATACCTGTGCTTTACTGGCATCTAGGTAACTCAAGCTTCTATATCTTTCTCTTTTTTCTTTGGAGCTTTAAATTTTCACCCCATTTTGTT
Source organism: Lysiphlebus fabarum (assembly GCA_011426435.1). NCBI lineage: Eukaryota > Metazoa > Arthropoda > Insecta > Hymenoptera > Braconidae > Lysiphlebus > Lysiphlebus fabarum. Next base: position 6,811 of record WSYQ01000127.1, read on the forward strand.
ACTCTCATTCCAATGTTACCTTGAAGGCCGATTTCTATATATACAGAGTACATATATACATATATATATATGTCCCATTCTAAGCATTTTCACGGGGTTTGCGGCCTGACCCCCTGCGATTTTGTTCATTTTTTAATATATTGTAGATTTTGGCATTAAAAAAGACACGTATTTTTTTTTTTTTTTTTTTTGCAATTTTTGAGGGCGCCACTATCGAATTTCACTCCAATTTCAAGATATCTCAAAAAGCCCCTTTTTTATTTTTCTGAATTTTTGATCATAAATTCGAGGACGCAAAACAAGTATTTTAAGCCCTTGTAGAAAGTGGGCACTCAATGCGAAGTATTTTTTTTCGATTTTTGAAATTTTGAAAAAATGATAAAAAACAAATTTTTTTTTCCAAAATTTTTTTTTTTTTTTTTTTCAGAATTAAAAAAAAAAAAGAAATCGAAATTTACTCTTATGAAATTTCCAATTTCTTCTTAGTTTTCCAGAAAAAACCATTTAACAGACCGAAAGTTGAAAAAAAATTTTTTTTTTTTAAATTTCAAAAATCGAAAAAAAATACTTCGCATTGAGTGCCCACTTTCTACAAGGGCTTAAAATACTTGTTTTGCGTCCTCGAATTTATGATCAAAAATTCAGAAAAATAAAAAAGGGGCTTTTTGAGATATCTTGAAATTGGAGTGAAATTCGATAGTGGCGCCCTCAAAAATTGCAAAAAAAAAAAAAAAAAAAATACGTGTCTTTTTTAATGCCAAAATCTACAACATATTAAAAAATGAACAAAATCGCAGGGGGTCAGGCCGCAAACCCCGTGAAAATGCTTAGAATGGGCCATATATATTACTCGCTTAATAAACTCTATCTTTCTTTTTCATTTGCATCTTTCATCGTCTTTTACTTATAAGCCTTTACTTTGCTTCTTTGTATATAAATGTATATATATATATATATATCAACCAGCTACCACGTTTCTACGTAAACTTTTTTTAAATATATATGGAACAAACTTGTGCTTGATAAATTTCACTGTGTGAAGCGTTAAGATTGAGTTTGCAATTCACCACCGGAAATACCCGGCCAACACAAAGAACAGAACTGAAAAAAAGGGTGTAGAAAAAATAGTGTTACGCCCATTTGAATAACGTGAATTTAGAGTAGACCTCGTTGTAAAATTTTATACTAAATTTACGATTAAATGATAAATTATATATGACCTATTTTACTATTAATTTTACTATATGATTTTTATTAAATTTAATTAGTCTTCTTATAGTATGAATATTTTATTTTTATTTTTCATTTGATTTTATTGATTTTTAACTTGTTTATTCATATACATATATAGGCTTGAATATAATACAAGCACAAATTGTAATTTGTGATACTTGTATATATAGTTTAAAGCCAGCTGAAGTGTATGAGATTAAGTGTTCGGACAATCACCAATGAAATAGACTCCTAACGAGCATGACGTTAAGCCACACAGTGGTCTATGATAGTAGAATTTTCTTGGTCATGATGATACTTCTCTCTTTACCATGTACAAATACCCCATGAATAGAAGAGAAAGTGGAAAATAAAATATGTGTATATAGATTATTGTATATAGGGAAAGGAAAAAGAGAGATAGGTAGATTTATAATATATACATATAGCCAATGAAAATGTTATAGCTGGACTATATGTTGGCATATATTATAAAGTCTGTAATTACAATCAACAAATCTCTTTTCATTCATTTTATTCCTTCTAATCATGTCAGTTAGGTTATTCTATGTGTAGTTCCAACTAATGATAATAATATAGTTGTGATCATATCATTATAATACTATGTATATTTCGTGGGCGTTGACAAATTGATAAATAAATCAGTTGCTTGTTACTTGAGAACTATATCACTCTATGATATTATTATAATGATAATATTTAATTACATATTTTATTTTAAATCAAGTATATAAACATTGATTTTTATATAAAATGAAACAAAATGTGTATAAAAATTACAACAAGTCACAATATAATTATTACTTTTTTTTTTATTTATTTTTTTTTTAAATTAATGTTTTTTTTTTTACATTTTTACCTATATATTTATGTAATAACTGTACGATCTCATTTGAAACACGTTCAACACTAAAATTTGTTCCATTATTGGAAAAGCAACGGGTGGTCACACACCAGATGTCACTTGAAAGGTGACAGTTCATAGTCGTTACAGATTGAAATGCATCTGGCATAGTGTAAAGCGAGATTCATTTCTCCCTTGGAGTTTTTATATTAAACACTATTGTTACATGTTTTTCTATTTTTTAACGAATACACTGTATATATGTATATATGTATTTAATATTAAAAACATTCCGTTTTATAGATTTCAATTTTATTTTATTTTTTTATGTAAAAATGAAAACTATTTGATTTAAAAATTTTGACAGCTGATGATAGAATTTAACAGTAATCATTCAAATGTAAAAAAGTTCTTTAATAATTTGTAAAAATTCATAAAAAAGTATTATCCATTAGTAAAGTGATAATTAATTTTAATGTACATCAAACTGAAGATTAGTAAAATGAAAATTTTCACTAATTAATAGTTACAAATTGGATGTAATAATAATTAAACTTACTTATGATTTTAAAACTATTTAATAAAATAAATTTTGAATTAAAATAAAACATAAAAATATAAAAAGAAATTAATTTTAATAAACATTTTAATATGTTGTAATTAAAAATAAAATTAATTTTAATTTATAATATACAATGAAAATAAAATTTATTAAGATAAAAGTTTTTATTTTTAAATGAAAACTTTATGGTTTAAGATAAGAACACGTGAATGAATTTGAACGTGTTGATCTAATGAACTGTATATATCTTTTCTGAGTTTCTATTGTGATTGAATGACAAGAGATTGATAAGAAAATTTTTTTTTTTTTTCTTTTCTTTAAAATTCTATATACAGCTCTACAGTCTTTTAGTTTTGTATGTCTGTAAAGATGAACTTGAGAATGATTTACTTTTCATGTTTTTCACCCTTTTCTTCTTGATTTGCTTTGTGTTTTTTTTTAAAACAATTTTTTATTTTTTTTTTTTTCATTTATGTGAGTTTTTTTTATTAAGACAGTAAAGCATACATCTTCTTCATCTTGGTTGATTATTATTTAAAAATACATATGATTCAATTTTTCACAAAAAAGATAGTAATATAATTATTTTCCTATGTAAAAATGTAAAAGATTAAAAAACCAACTTTCAAACTGTAAATTTATTATGGTTTATTTGATGTTTAAAAATTTTTATTCTCTTGTTGAAATAATAAATTTTTACAATGGTTCTCACCTGATGTAAATATATATTTTGATAAAATACCTCAACTTATTATTCAATTGAAACTAATAATTTTTAAAATTTTGATATATCGTTTAATGGATAATGTGCAATATATATAAACTTTACGAATATATAAATTTATAGTTGCACATTTATATATATTCAATGCATATAGCATTGTGAATTTAGCAGTGTGTCTTTGAATTTTTTTTTAATGTGGTTTCACATATATTATACAAGTAAAGCAGAACTTTGGTGACCGCATGGTTCCAAGTAAAATTGACTTGTATGGTACGATTTTGTTGAAAATAGAAAATTTATTTCTGACTAAAAACGATTGGTTTTTGCAAATATATTTTCAATATTTTTCCTAGTTGTTTTTATTTTATATATTATATTATTTCAATTGTCTTTTATATTTTTATCCATAAATTTTTTGTTTTGAAAATTTTCTTTTCTTCACTTTTTTTCTGTATTGCTTCACTTATTTTCTCGAAAATTCTAAAAATAATAAAAATAAAATTTTATTATTTCTATATAACGTGATGATATTGAAAATAGAAAAAATAAATAATAATCGAAACATATGGGAATCAAGATTTTATATCGATGATTATAATCATTCGCATCTGATGAAATGAGAACCATAGTCACGCAAATCGTGTTTGACAGTTTGGTTATATACAATTCTCCTCAATTTCATACATGATTTAAGAATATTTCCCTTCTTTTGTCATTTTAAATTGATACAATTTTGATGTTGACTTTCTGATAAGTTTCATATGTATTTTTAAAAATACAAACTGTCAAAATAATATCAATAAAACTTTTGATGAAAATCTTGACTTTTGATAAAGATCAATTTTATTATACTGACAATTTATAAAAATAAAAAAAATATCACAATATGTCAATTCAATTTTATAAAAAAAGTTAAATAAATAATATTTTTAATTTAATTTTTTTAAATATTTCTTTTTGATACTATTATATTTATCAGCAAAAAATAAAAAATATCGTATAAAAAATAGGAAAAAAAATCTATACATATATAAAAAAATAAAAATAAAATTAAATCAAAACTTTTTTAATGAACTTGAAATTAAATTAACGTAGACATATATCGATTGATACTATTCATGCCAAGCGTGCTAGTAATATCCTTAAAATTAAATTGAACATAAAATCAAATTATTTCACTAATTGTTTAAGCGAGTCCATTAACTATCACCAAGACTACAAAAAACTTGATCGAAACTAATACTTTTAAATATAAAGATATCTTTTATATTATCTATTTTTATTTAATTTCTTTTTTTTTTTTTTTAAATTATTTTTTCTCTTTTGCTCTGATTGATATACCTGAATCGAAAATAAATAAAAAAAATTTTCAAGAGTTATTTTCTTGAATTAAGCAAGCTTGACAGTAGTACAATTTCAATAAAATAATTCCAATCAAATAACTTGAATTTATTATATTTATTTTACAATTTAATTAATAGTATATTATAAATGTATTTAAATTGATAAATAAATTGTTTTTTGATCTTTAACAATGATATCAAGGAGTTGTTGGATCATTGTATCATGATTATCTCAATCAACTTGTATATGATCTATATATGCAATGATCTATATATGTGATCTTGTTTATACGCATTGTAACTTCTTGATTTTATTTATCTCTGTCTTTTTCTCTGTGTGTATATACATGAAACGTCATTAAGCCCTTGACAAACTGGAGTATTAATTAACCTGGTTGAACGTTGCAACTATGTCGAGAACAATGTACATATATATATATGTTGCTCTTAAAACCTCCTCTAGTTATATATATATGTGTATCTCCTTTGATATACTCCATGTGGACAGTGTTATATACATCATGAACAACCAATAGATATAATCAAAATTAACCAATTAATATTTAAATTAAAAATTAAATTAATCAAAATATTAACAATTTAGAAAATTTATAGTTAAAGTTTAGACAGACAATGTGGTGACTAATGAGCCACTTGAGTTTACAGTCATACACCATTTGTACAAAACTTTTGTACTTGTATAATTTGTGGTAAAAAACATCAACAATCATCACTTTACTATTTTTAAGTTATAAGTCTCAAAGGATACCACATGAATTTTACCCATGAGACATAAACTAAATACCTATTATTATTTTTAAAATTTTATTTTTCAAAATGATTAATCAGTTTAAAAACTTTTTATACAAAAATTAAATTTATATAACAAAAAAATATATAATTTATAAATTTAACAATATATACTTAGCAAATGCATTTGTTTAATATTTGAATTATTTAAAAATTCATATATGTTAAGCTCTTTTTGTTGTAATTTATAATTAGTTGGATAAAATTTATACTTTTATTTTTCAAATGTAAAAACTAGTTATTATTTTAACTATATAATAGATCAACATTTATCTTTTATCATTGACTCGGTTTAACTTTATATGTCTTGGGTCTTTACATTGATACCACAAAAAAAAAAAATGCAATAAAATATGCATTATAAGTTCACAGCCTAGCTTTTTAAACACTCACCCTTCATTTCGTCATACAGAGATTTTCCTTTTGTATTATGAAAAGTGTATATATACATAAAGGAAAATTGTTGAACCCTTTTCTTTCATGTTGTTCAACTGCTTTTGTATTATATATAGGTTTACATGAGCTTTTCAAACTTTCCTTATTAAACAACGAATACCTTTTATATATGCTTTGACTAAAGACAATGTACTGAGTTGCTTATCAAACTTGTAAATACCCATTCAATACGATTTATAAATTCCCAAAGAATATATACTAGTTTCTCTTTTTTTTTTTTTTTTGATATTAAGTTGAAAAAAAAAAAATAGTATAGCTTATTTTTATTAATAGAAATATAAAATATAACTGTTATACTTGGATGTACATTTTTTTTTTCTCTGGCATATGAAAAAAATTGACCATTATTTTATTTTCTTTTTTGTAAATTTATTAAATTTTTTTTGAAATTCGTGTGTGTTCAATGGTAATCATTGTGTGTTGCAGTTTGATGCACTTTTTTGTATTATTATATATATAATTTTTTATTTTTTTAAATTTTATTTGTTCATTAAATTTTTTTTCTTTTATTCCATCCGTTTCCTCATTCACTACAGTTCTTCATATCCTTTTTGCTTCAACGAACAATCGAAAAACTTTGAACTTCCGGAATCTAGATCCGTTGAATTCCGGTCGACGCGCTCGTCTAGTTCGCGGAAATCATTGAAATGTCCGGAATAATGTTAACAAAGTAGCGTGGAATTTACTATTTTATTTTTTAATATAAATATATAGAAAAAAAAAAAAATAAGTAAATTAAACAATAATAATAGAAATTTTCAAAAGAAAAAAAAACTATATAATAAAAGATATGAAATAAAGAGCCATCGTAATTTTGCAAAAAGAAAATATAAAAACGATCAAAGACTTGTAAAAAGCATGGTGTAGATTTTCTTGTGGTATCTGTCAGTGACACATAATAAATATAAAAAGAAAAAAAATTTGTTGTCTCAAGAAGAAAAACAAAAAGATATCCACAGTTGTAAGAGTATTATATCTGTAAGATCACTAGACTCCATCAGCTGTGTCATCGGTACTCATTTTACGCCAGTCTCATTTTACAACTTTATTTATTTTATCTTATTTTTTCTTTGTTTACTCAGTTGAGTTTATTAACTCAATCTTAACAAAACCAATATATCTACTTGATGATTTATCGAAATTTTATCTGTATATCTAATAGAAATGTATGAACACTGGATCATTTCCAGGATCATTTCATCAAAACTATATTTCATACAATATTTTTCTATTTGAATGGTTACTTGAAAACATGAGTTAACGATACCCCTTGAAAATGCATTTGTGATTATTTATACCTCAGATACCTGATCATCAAAAAACAAGATAAAAGAAAATAAAAAAAAAATGTACAGAAGATGTATTCAGTAAATTGTGTATATGTCACTCATCTGTTGAGTGAACCACATCACAATACTAACTGTATATATTTTTTTTTAGTTTATTTTGTTTATTTTTTGATACTGAATTGAGGACTTGTGGTTGTTGTACATTTGCATCACACTGAAGTAAACAAGGGTAACAATATTTCTAGGGGAAATAATTTTGGTTTAGATGAATAAACACGATGTGTTGGGTTTAAAGGGTGTTGCCCAAACATGACGCTAATACACAAATCACCCTCTCTTATATTTTACTGTATATGTACTGTATATATATATATATATTACTGGTTGGTTTAAATTTTACAAAAGAAAAACCAAGGGATCGAACAACAAACTCATATTGCCAAAGAACTATTTCTTCTTTCATCATCTATTTCACTTTTGTCGTTTATCCACAAGTTTAAATTATAAAGGGTGACAAGGATTATACCATCTGATCATGATGGTGTATATGTACATGCTATTTTTATTGTCAAAACTCGATTGAATTTTGAATTTTCTACTGTTGTGGTTATGACATGTCTCCTCCTACCCGTGTTACTGTATACTATAATGAATTTAAATATCACCACATAAAGGTAAATAAAGGTTAACCCCATACAAGTTAGATTGTTATTATTTTTTTATTTTTTTTTTTTTCAAACAACTGAAACCCCTTATTTTGAAACGTGAATACATTTAACATACTGGTTGGATTATTATGTATTATATTTGTCAGTTTTTTTTTTTTTTTTTTTTGCATATTTATTCATGCTGATTTTAAATTTATTGAATAGATGCAATCAATCATACAAATATTTATGATTCTCAATTTATAAATTAAATTCAATTTAGCTGATGAGATGAATTTTTATATATTTGGTTGAATTATTAATCATTGTATTTTTATTTTCATTATATAAAATATGTCGATGAAATCTTGAGAAATGTTTTAAAAAAATATTTAAATGTTTGAAGAGAATCAATTAAGATTTATCATTGCATCCAATTTGAGAGATTACACCTTGTTAGAGAAAACTACTTGAAAAATATTTTCATATAATACTTGAAAAATCCTCAAGAAATATTTATAAAATTGTTGAATCGGTAATTTTTCTCTTCTTTTTTATATTTAACCAGTGATTTTATAAAATTAAAATTAAATCAATTGGACATTTGACTTTCAATATAATTAATTTACAAAGAAAAAAAAAATAAATAAAAACAATTGTTAAAAATAAGCCATGTTAAAAGTTTAGTATACAAAAAAATTTAATAAATCCAAAGTCAATGAAAGGTTAATAGATCCAATTTTAAAAGTACTTCATTAGATTTGTACTTTCAAGTCAGTATAGAAAAAAAAAACCATATTTTATTATATCTTATTTTGATCATACAGAAAAATCCAAAGAAAAGAAAAAAAAAAAAACGAAAAATATATCCACTGAATTCATTTTATTCAGATCGATAGTCACAAAGTATGTTATATATATTGACTTCACCAGTGTCGGTGACCCACGAATATATATCGAAGCTTTCTTCATTCGTCAATCTTTACTCTCTGTAAAAATAAAAAAATAAAAAGCTTGTGATGTTTTTTACCTATCATACAGTATATATGCATTTGACTTTCAAAGGCAAATGTGATCGTAAAAGCTATCTCAATTTTCGTAACTTAGACTCACATATATTCAATATCACACAATAGATATACCGTAAATGCAAAAAAAAAAAAAAATAAAAAAATATTTTTAAACTTTTATGATAGACTGTATTTATTATATTTATTGTATTTATTGTATATATAACCAAAAGATAAATCATAAATAAAAATATAGAAAATAAAAAAATTCTTTGACACATAAATTTTACTTGAATGAATAGACATAGTTGAATAAAGTACAAAATGTTTTTATAAATATGCAAAAATACTCAACAACATATCCGACAAACCCTTTGGACATAATTACTTGAAATTTTAAACAAACCAGAGTAAGCTTTTACATAAATACATTTACCCTGAAGTTCATGTTAAATTATTTAATTTTATAATAATATAAAATAAAATTTAATAATTAAATCCATGAAAATTTAAAAAAAAAAA
>WSYQ01000128.1:0-38784 GCA_011426435.1 Lysiphlebus fabarum
TATTTTGAAATAAAAAAATTTATTGAATAATTATTTCATAATCACCTGAACCAATTGATGATATAAATTTTAGTGGTACAAAATTTCTACTCCAGAGAGTGAATTTTGATCTAAATCATGAAAAAATAATATAACCAAATAGAAAAGTGTGTCGGTATATAAAACATGATGTAATAAAATAAAACAAATAAGAACCCTAGTTTTTACAATAACTTTAAATACAAAACCGAAAAAATTTCTACAAATTAGATTGTTATTATTGAATAAAGTTATTGAGATACTAATAAATGATATGACTCCCAAAAGATAAGAATTAAATGTGAGTGTATATGTATATGGTTAATTCCACGTGTCTTTTAAATTCGAAAAATAGATTGGCCTGAAATATTTTTTTTATTATTCTATGGCTAAAAATATTGGATACGTATTTTTTTTTTTTTTTTTTTCAAAATTTTTTGACTTAGAATTTTTTTGATTTTGGTTTTTGATGATTTTTTTCTAAAACTAGAAGTTTGTGGATGCTTATTATTAAAAAACTATTTATTTAATCAAAAAAATTCAAGATACAAAAAAGTTTTATTATTATTTATAGTTTTGAATAAAATTTTTTAAAAAATTGTTTAAACAATATTTATGGCATATTTTGTTAAATAAACAATTGAAATTTATTTTTTTCAAACTTGGACCCATTTTTTTTTTTTTTTTTTTTTTTATAATAATCTTCAGCATAAAAATAATTAAAAAAAAAAATCCTGGCTTAGCATTTTCATAACTTCTATATTTAAATGAATAAACAGGAAAAAACTCGCTCTGACGCGTCGTATAACTGACTCGCGCTCGACTTTTGTTCAACCGCCCTTGCGAAGTAAATTGTAAATTAAATATGTGATTTCTATATGTAAAAAGTATATATTTTAATATATATGAGAATAAATAAATGAAAAATATATAAATATATGTATTTATTCAAACAAATAAATGAAAAATAAAGACAAAATCATTTCTAACTATAGTAAACGCTCGTACGCTTACTACTAACAAACCGCGCGTCAGAGCGAGTTTTTTCCTGTTTATTCATTTAAATATAGAAGTTATGAAAATGCTAAGCCAGGATTTTTTTTTTTAATTATTTTTATGCTGAAGATTATTATAAAAAAAAAAAAAAAAAAAAAAATGGGTCCAAGTTTGAAAAAAATAAATTTCAATTGTTTATTTAACAAAATATGCCATAAATATTGTTTAAACAATTTTTTAAAAAATTTTATTCAAAACTATAAATAATAATAAAACTTTTTTGTATCTTGAATTTTTTTGATTAAATAAATAGTTTTTTAATAATAAGCATCCACAAACTTCTAGTTTTAGAAAAAAATCATCAAAAACCAAAATCAAAAAAATTCTAAGTCAAAAAATTTTGAAAAAAAAAAAAAAAAAATACGTATCCAATATTTTTAGCCATAGAATAATAAAAAAAATATTTCAGGCCAATCTATTTTTCGAATTTAAAAGACACGTGGAATTAACCATATGTTGTTGCAATAGCTAATAAAAATAATACAAACGATTTTTTAAAATTTGTTATAAGAAAATGATTGATTCAAGAGTAACTTATTTTTTTTATACATGTGAAATAGGTTTATTTATCCAAATGAAAGAAGTTTTTGAAAAATCAAGTATGAGTCATCATTAAATTAAAATGAATTAATATGTTATGTGACACAATAACAAAAATTGAACATGAATGTATTAATTTAATTATTTGATTTAAAAACTGTTCTTCATAATAATTTCTTTTTTTTTAGAATAAATCTGTGTAAAAACAATTGAACAAGATACCAGAGATATAAATTGAAAAATTAGTTCAACTGATGAATAATTATTTAATAAGGTCGGATAAATATTATAAAGGTCGGAGAAAGGTTGGACAAATCGCGGAAAAAAAGCGGAACAATTTTTAGGTGGATGAGGGTCGGAGAAAGGCTGGAAAAAGGTTGGAGGATTGGACGAATGGCGGAGAAATTTGTTTGCTATTTCTCCACCATGGGTCATTTTCGGAAGAAAGTGAACTCAAGGCGTAAAAATGGCGTAGAAACGGCGGAGAAAAATTTCTACTATGGCATGTATATCGTATTTTGAAATAAAAAAATTTATTGAATAATTATTTCATAATCACCTGAACCAATTGATGATATAAATTTTAGTGGTACAAAATTTCTACTCCAGAGAGTGAATTTTGATCTAAATCATGAAAAAATAATATAACCAAATAGAAAAGTGTGTCGGTATACAGGGTGTCCCGTAATGAACGCACGCCAGGTATCCTACGAGATACTAGAAAAAATTCTAAATTGTAATTTTTTTAGAGCTAAGTCCTACGACGCTTCCTGGCTGAGATATTAACGTTTTAAATCAGCCAATCAGAGCCAAGCGTCGCGGTATATTATGATTATAGCGTCGAGATCCGTGTAATTGAATTAATAGGTGGGGGTCATACGCTATTAAAATAATATTCACCGAACAGACTGGTTTTGTTTTAATTAGTATTTAATTTCAACGCAAGAGGTAGCTGATGTAAAAATAATTGATCACAATTATTAATCACATAATTGATCACATTTCTTGATCACATTATTGATCACATTTCTTGATCACATTATTGATCACATAATCGATCACAATTATTAATCACAATTATTAATCACATTTCTTGATCACATTTCTTATTGATATGTGATCAAGGATATTAATCACATTTATGAGTCACATATTTTTTAATAATAGAAATTACATTTATTAATTAAATTACTTATCAATAAGAAATGTGATCAATAATGTGATCAATTATGTGATTAATAATTGTGATCAAGAAATGTGATTAATAATTGTGATCAATAATGTGATCAAGAAATGTGATCAAGAAATGTGATTAATAATTGTGATCACTTATTTTTACATCAGCTACCTCTTGCGTTGAAATTAAATACTAATTAAAACAAAACCAGTCTGTTCGGTGAATATTATTTTAATAGCGTATGACCCCCACCTATTAATTCAATTACACGGATCTCGACGCTATAATCATAATATACCGCGACGCTTGGCTCTGATTGGCTGATTTAAAACGTTAATATCTCAGCCAGGAAGCGTCGTAGGACTTAGCTCTAAAAAAATTACAATTTAGAATTTTTTCTAGTATCTCGTAGGATACCTGGCGTGCGTTCATTACGGGACACCCTGTATAAAACATGATGTAATAAAATAAAACAAATAAGAACCCTAGTTTTTACAATAACTTTAAATACAAAACCGAAAAAATTTCTACAAATTAGATTGTTATTATTGAATAAAGTTATTGAGATACTAATAAATGATATGACTCCCAAAAGATAAGAATTAAATGTGAGTGTATATGTATATGTTGTTGCAATAGCTAATAAAAATAATACAAACGATTTTTTAAAATTTGTTATAAGAAAATGATTGATTCAAGAGTAACTTATTTTTTTTATACATGTGAAATAGGTTTATTTATCCAAATGAAAGAAGTTTTTGAAAAATCAAGTATGAGTCATCATTAAATTAAAATGAATTAATATGTTATGTGACACAATAACAAAAATTGAACATGAATGTATTAATTTAATTATTTGATTTAAAAACTGTTCTTCATAATAATTTCTTTTTTTTTAGAATAAATCTGTGTAAAAACAATTGAACAAGATACCAGAGATATAAATTGAAAAATTAGTTCAACTGATGAATAATTATTTAATGAGGTCGAATAAATATTATAAAAGTCGGAGAAAGGTTGGACAAATCGCGGAAAAAAAGCGGAACAATTTTTAGGTGGATGAGGGTCGGAGAAAGGTTGTAAAAAGGTTGGAGGATTGGACGAATGGCGGAGAAATTTGTTTGCTATTTCTTCACCGTGGGTCATTTTTGGAAAAAGGTGAACTCAAGGCGTAAAAATGGCGTAGAAACGGCGGAGAAAAATTTCTACGATGGCATGTATATCATATTTTGAAATAAAAAAATTTATTGAATAATCATGTACATATAATTCAAACTAAATTAACAATATTATTATTTTTTTTTTTCCTTATTTTATGATCACCTGAACCAATTGATGATATAAAATTTAGTGGTACAAAATTTCTACTCCAGAGAGTAAATTTTGATCTAAATGATGAAAAAATAATATAACCAAATAGAAAAGTGTGTCGGTATTTAAAACATGATGTAATAAATTAAATAGAATCTCTTGATGTATACCATCACAACTTTGGTTGGTATCAAATAAAATAATAATCAACTAACAAAAACTTACAACTTTTTACTAGTATCAGACCAACTTTGGTATCAATAGAGTAGTAAAACAACTGAAAAAATATATATATATATATTTTTTTTTTTTGACGAAGCCATCTCAGTATTAATCAAGATAAAAATAATAAGAAAAACCATCACAGTGCTGGTCAAGAAATAAAAAATAATACGAAAAAAAAAAAAATAAAATAATATAATTTAGTTTTGAAAATTTCGTTGTTGCAGAACTTTTTCTATAAATTTCCTTGAACATTTCACCTGTTCAAGAATTTTTGTAATGCCATCCTTTGGTTGTGTCGACTTTCTCGATTGTCTTGTGTAATTTTTTTCATTTCCAGCATACGCTCAGCAGCAGATTTTTTTTTTTTTTTAACTGGTTCAAAGTTATTTTCACCAGGACGTAATATTGAAGTAGTACCATATAATGATGATGCTTTGTACTTTGGATTTATGTTGGGTTCACGGCCGTAAATGGAAAAACCTACGTTTTTATCTGTATCTTCAAACTCATCTACTTGAAATTTTTAAATTTGATTCAGATTTGTAGTTTTTTTAATTACGAAAATTTAAAAAAAAAAATCATCAACTTCGACCGTTTTTTGTAGAAGATATTCAATTGCAAATGATTAATTAACTTATAAATTTGTAGCGACCGGCTGGCTCACAATCACTATGTGGCAACGGTGTCTACTGTCTCACTTTCTTTCTCTCTTCTTCGTGTGTCGTTGTGAGCCACACTAACACCAATAACATTCAAAGCAATTTAAATAGAAACATGTATTATAATTTATATAGACCAATTATTTATTTATATATATAAATAATTATAATTAAATATATATTTATTTATATATTAAATTTATAAATTTATCAAATGAATATATTAAAAAATGTCGATTTAAACAAAAATGTTTAATTTGGAGTATAAAAAATAACAGCTTAGATAATTTTTTTTTTTTATATTTATTACTTATTAATTTCTTAATTTATTTTTTATTAATTTTCCTGTTAAAAAATATAATATTTTTCTTTTTTTATATCGTTAACAATTTTTCTAATTTATTTTGATATTAACACAGACAAAATATTAACAGCTTTAACTCTTGAAATAAATAATATTTTTAAATATATAAAAATATAAAATATTAAAATAATAAATTAATAATAATTAGTAAAAATTGGTATTATAATTGGTTTTTTAATTGCGGTGTTTCACGATCTGAGTAAAGTAATTATTGGTGCGTGTAGGTATAGGCCGGGAACGCACACAGATACGGCTGATGGGACAGACTCGAGCATATATTTTGGGCATAGCGGGCACCAATTTATTTTAAAAAAGCATGGGCCGGGGCGAGCCCCTTTAGCACAAAAAAGTATTCGGTGATGAGGACTTACATTCAACCTTAAGTTAAAAATAAAAACATGTAGATAAGTAGGTTAACCTAGTAAAATTTTACTAAAAATTTTTTCCTAAAAATGAACCATCAAATCAAAACAATAAACAATCATCATTCCAAATTTAAATTAAAAATAATTAGTTAATATGTGCCATCGCTCTAGATCAAACCATAAAAGAAAAGTAAAATAAAATTAAAATGTAATAAAACTTTTGTATGAAACAACTGTAAGCATCAATGTAAACCTTCAAGATAAATAAAACTTTTAAAAACTGAACTGGCTCATCACAATTCCAAGTTGGTTCTCTAACTATCAACATGCCACTAAAAGCAAGCGGTAAAGCAGTCAAAAAAGCTGGTAAGACAGTCAAAAAGAAGGAAGAAGAGGAAAGAAAGTTACGCAATTTATACATCTACAATGTATTGAAACGAGTTCATCCAGATACTGGTGTCTCATCCAAAGTCATGAGTATCATGAACAGTTTCGTCAACGATATCTTTGAGCGTATCGTAGCTGAGGCATCCCGTCTTGCTCATTACAAAAAGAGATCAACCATCACATCTCGGGAAATCCAAACAGCTGTTCGTCTTCTTCTTCCTGGTGAACTTGCCAAGCATGCTGTCAGTGAAGGCACTAAGGCTGTCACCAAATATACCAGTTCCAAATAAACATAACAACTACAACATTAACCAATCGGCCCTTTTCAGGGCCAACAAATTTATCTAACGATTGTTTACTATTCATTTTATGAAATTATTTAACTAAAAATTTAGTTTCCCTATATACAGAAGTAGCTATAGCAGGATAAAAAATTCACTAAATTATTTTCACTAGAATTTTTTAATTTTTCCATAATCTCCAAAATTAAATCTCTCTCTAAGAACTCATGTTTGTATAGTCAAAATTCCAGTCAATCCCCATCGACGAAAAAATTTTTGTATTCCCTTCAACCAACTTTATGCATGTGTTAGCATTATACATCACTGACTTTTGTTTGATGCTAACTAATGTATTTTGGAGTAAATATAGTTCATCATCAAATTATTTTGTAAGTAATATAAATTTAATTAAAATAATATAATTTTTAAATTGTTTTCTAATTTTTTTTAATGGATTTGTTGTTTAGTTATCCATATAAAGTCACTGATAGCTTTTTTATTTTTTAAAAAAGTACAAAATATACGTGTATACAAAAATTTTAGTTAGCCTTAAAACGCCCTCAGCAATTTCGATTTTTCTTCTCAATAAACTTGTAAAATGTAGATGTCACTATATGCATATCTGTGGATCTTCAAATTTTGTCATATATATATAAACATCAATTAACTGTATGGTTCTACTACGTTTTTTTTTTTTTACAAAGTTTTTGTAATATTAAGTAAGTGTTTTTTAATTATACCTTTAAAATTTTTGGTTTTATTTATAAAAAGTTTAATCCAAAAAAATGTGTGTCTAAACCTAACTTATTGTTGCTTCGTTAGAATTAATTATTATTTTACAATAATAATCCACAGTTTGTGTCGAAGAAGAAAATTGACGTCTATGAAATATAAGGGTGTGTTGGTGTATATGTGTGAAAGAAAATGCATTAGATGTGTTAGATAGAAAAACTGGTTAGTTGCTTGTATACGTGAGACAATATTCTGAATTTAGAAACACATTTTTTTACATTATTTAATGCCACTGTTATTTATCTGTTATTTTTGGCAATAATAATTTATGTGAAATTTTATAAATTTTCAGATAACGAAGCAATTGATGTTGCAATGTGAATTTCTATTAATTAAAGGAGTACAAAAGAAATACTTCTTTCGCAATTCTTGAAAATTTAAATAAACATGTTTGAATAAATAAAAAATCATGAGAACTTATCAGTTAAAATAATTGTTCAGTAGTTGTTCAGTAACATTTTTTATAATTATAATTATTTAATTACGTATGGTTTTCATGAAAATAATTTATACTTGAAAAATTTATCAGTTTTTTAGTCATAAAAAACATTTGTCATTGCGCTTAAAACGTTATATCATTTTAATAAGATATATATTTTACAATGGAAATAAAAATACCAGAATGGCTTGATGATAAATTATTAGAAAAAATATTAAAAAAACATGAAGATGATGATAAAATTTGTGTAGTTAAAATATCATCAAAAGTAGTGAATAAAGAAGGTGATAATTATATGGGTGATATTTTACGATTAAATATTGATTATACTAAAAAAAATGAATCAAAAAAGATATCACTTATTGTTAAAATTATACATGTTATTGATCAAGAGATATCACAAGAAATGGTAAATATATTTATGTATAGAAAACGTAAATTTAATTAAATTTTTATATTGACAAAATAATATTTTTACAGGTAGAACAAGCAAACACTGTTGATGTAGAAATAAAAATGATGACATCAACACTGATAAAAATGGAAAAACTTCTTGGGGATATTAAAATTTTTGGCAAATGTTTATACAGTCAAGTAAAACCACCAGCAATCATTATGGAGGACTTGGCAGAATTAGATTTTCGTTTAGCTGATAAACAAGTTGGTCTTGATCTTCAACATAGTTTAATTGCTATAAAAAATTTGGCAAAATTTCATGCAAGTTCTGTTGCAATTGTTGAAAAGGTATGATTCATATTTTTTATATTTTATTTATTCTATAAATTTGAATTATATGTTGTTTATTGATGACAACTTTCATTTTATTTAAAATAAAACTTAAATATATATTAGAAAAATTAATCATAATAGGATCCAAATTGTAAAAAAATATTCAACAAAGGACTTTTTTTTAACACAAACGACATGAAAATATGGAAAAAATATCTTACTGATGAGATAAATTCACTTGCTAAAGCAGTTGGATCATGGCCAGATCTTGGTAAAAAATATCAAAATAAATTATCAAAAATGTCAAATAATTTTTATGATTTAATAACAAACAAAACTGTACTTGATGAAAATGAATTTAATGTTATTAATCATGGTGATTTTTGGATTAATAATATGTTATTTCATTATGATAATAATAACAAAGTTGATGGTCATATTTTTGTAAGTATATATAAAAAAACAAATTAATTTAACAATTTAATAATTTATGGGTTATATAAATTTTATTTTATTTTCAGATTGATTTTCAATTTTGTATTTATAAATCACCAGCATTAGATTTACATCATTTTATTTATACAAATATAATTGAAGACGTATTAATTAATCATAAGGATCAACTGATTAAACATTATTTATATGTTTTAACTAAAACTATGAAAAAAATTAACTGCAAAACTTTACCACCAAGTATGAATGATTTAAAAAAATTACTTTTTAAATACGAAATTTATGGTCTATTTGTAACATTTTTATTTATTCCTGATTTAATGATTGATGATAAAGATACTAAAAATACTAAAGAACCGATAGATAAACATCGTCATTTTAATCCATTATTTTTAAAGCGATTAAGTAGACGTCTTCATGTTTGGGATAAAATGGGATTGTTGGATGTTTAATTATCAAGTCTAAGATGTTCACGCGAGTTTTCAGAGCTGGTTAGTGATCATGGAAACCTAGAGAAGATATTTTTAAAAATAGTAATAAATTAGACTTCTTATGATTTATTTTTTATAGAGTTATCATGAATAATCTATAAATAAATTAAATAATACTTTTAAATATGCTCATGATAGTGGAAGATGGCATTATTATTCTCATTAAAATAATTTTATTTTTATTATTTTATTAATTCTTTAAATATTTCAAAAAAAAAGTCTTTCGAAAATTTCTAAAATAAATTTTTTGAAAATAATAATTGTAGAATTACTTTATTGAAAAAAATATTATTCTACAAATAAATTAGTTTTATTTAAAAATACTAATAATCCATTTATTTTTAACATACATACATTGTACATACATTGGAATCTTTAAATAAATTAGAAAGTTTAACATTAGATATTGGACCAATTAAACTTGAAACTGATCAATTTAGAAATTTGAAATCATTAAAACATTTAATAATTAAAGTTGATGGAAAAAATGAGATGATGAGTAGATCATTTGGGTCATTGAAAAAATTAAAGAGTTTAGAAATTATTAAAAATGGTACTATTGGTATTTGTAGTAATTCATATACTCATATGCTTTCACCACTTGAAAAATTTTCGTATGCTGACGTTTTAATATTTATATTTTAAAAAAATCATCAATTCGTTTGCCAAACCTAGAAATATTAAAAATATCTGAAAAAATTTATCTAACGTTGTTTGCTATTCATGTTATGAAATTATCTAAGTAAAAAAAATTTTTTTTTTCTATATCAAAGTAAATGTAACATAAAGATGATAAACACAAAGTCAGGATGTACTACGAAAAGCAGATGGGTGTTGAATTAGAGCCTGATAATTTTAGTGATGCATGGAAAAAATTATATTTTCGTATAGTTGGTGATAATGATAAACAAAGTGTTCCCATGGAACAATGTGTTATCACTAGCAGTAAGATTAAACATCACGTAATTTTATTGTTAGAATTATACTTAATTTATAAGTAAAATAATGATGCTAATGCAACAAACAGTGTTCGAGTGCCGTGATTCATCTGTTGATTATTAAATACATTGTTTAGCAGTAGTGTACAAGCTTGATAATTATTTAATGAAAAAAATAATTAATTATTTATTGTAAAATATTAGGGGTGTGCGAATAGTCTTCGAATCGAATCGAATTATTCGAAATTTCGAATAGTCGAATAATTCGATTATTCGAGTTATTCGAATATTCGCATAAAGACAAATAGTCGAATAGCAACGAATAATTCGACTATTTGACCATATGTTTTTAATTTTTTCGAATTATAATGATTTAAAAAAACGGTTCCAAAATAAAGATTATTTTTAAAATATTAAATCGCAACATAACATAATTTTTTATTTATATTATTTTAATAAATTTATTGATTACTTATTAATAAATACAAAATATAATATTAATATTATATACATATATATATGAGCAAAAACGCCAATTATGGACGGCGATTTGGGTGACCTATCTTCAGAACAATTTTTAATTATCATAGGCTTGTAGACCTTGGAAAGATATGCCATGTAAATTTTTTTTAGATTTTTCCCCCCCTTATTTTGACCCCCATTGTATGGGGAATTTCATCAAAATTTGAAATTGGGTTTTTTTCAATAATTTTTTTTGGTTTTTTATAAAAACAAAAAAAATTCAGGATGAATGATTTTATATGTAAAATTTTCTCAGCTTTTTGGAAAAAATATTTATATTTTTTTTTTATCTATGAAAATCATGTTTAAAATATAAAAAACTGAATTTATGACCTTGCCCCTAAATTTTTTTCATTTTCGTTATCATTTTTGGAAAGCTGAGAAAATTTTACATAGATAACGTTTTGAAACCTGTTGGGTTCTCTGAAAAAACGACTAGGATAAATCAAAAGGCATGAAAATTGGGCGATAATGAAAAAAATTTAGGGGCAAGGTCATAAATTCAGCTTTTTATATTTTAAACATGATTTTCATAGATAAAAAAAAAATTGAGAAAATTATAAATATTTTTTTCAAAGAGCTGAGAAAATTTTACATATAAAATCATTCATCCTGAATTTTTTTTGTTTTTATAAAAAACCGAAAAAAATTATTGAAAAAAACTCAATTTCAAATTTTCGAATATCCACAAATAAAATTTAAAAATTTTTTTGTTTTTTATTATTATTCATTTTTTAATATGATATTTTTTATTTTGTAATTTTAAAATATTTTTGTAATAAAAGTAATATGTATTGTATTTTTTTTTTGATATGAAAATTGTCAAATTATTCAAAATAGTCAGAGAAATAATATGATTATTAATTGATTATATTATTTTTAATACTTGAAATTATATTTACAATTTGTTGATAGTCTAGAAATTAAAATAAATAAATCAATAAATATTTTTTATATTTTTTTTTATAATTTAAATGTTTTTTAATATTTATACTATTCATGAATATTAAATAGATATTATTTTTCTATTTACGATAATGAAATATTGTCAGAGAATAAATTAATGTTTTTTTTTTATTTTGATTTAATTCATTTTATAATAAATGAAGAATATGTTGAGTAAATATTCGATGAAAATAGATAATTCAAACCAAAATTAAGGTTGTTTTCGGAGATCTGAAATCGCACCAGATTTTTTTTGTTTTGGTCTTATTTTTTTAATGAAATAATTATCTACATTGTCAATTTTTTTAAAATTTTTCTTGTGTGTGTTTTTTTTGAGATATTTACTGTCAAAGTTGACAACTTTAACACACAAGGTATAGGTGTTACCTCATATTTTTATGTATTTTTATTAATAACTTTTTTAAAACGCACCAGAAAACGTTCAAATTTTAACAGTTTATAGTCCTAAGAACGACAAATTTTTTGATATAAATTTTTTTCATTTCGTCTGTTTCGTTTAATAATTATTCAAGTTTTAAAAACAGTAATTTATTGTTTTTTATGGTTTGCGCGCGTGGGGGACTCATACTTCGGCATCACTGTTTGTCTCTCCTTCGTTGTTTTTCTCTAGCGGAAAGGGGAATCAACACACAGATACGGACATACACAAACATACAATAGGATTTTTTTTATAGTGTGAAATAGCAGTGTTTCACGATGTAAATTTTGAGTACTAGCATAGTATTAGTGTATATTAGTATATACACTAATACTACAGTAGTCAATATTTCAATCAGTAGCAGCACAAAAATCTTGGGGACCCGGACATAAAATATAGCGTTACGGTATATAGCGTTTTTAAGCACAAATATTCATTCTACCTTGGTTTTGGGAAACAACCTTAAATAATATCAAATTATTTAATTAATTTTTTAAATTAATTTATATTGGAATTTTTTAATTTAAAATTTATTCAATTTTATTTATTTCAATAATAAAGAAATTATATTTTTTCGACATTTTCCATCGATACTCAAAGCATCCTTGATCAAATGAAAAAAAAAAAAAAAAAAAATTAACATCTCATTTTAATGACGATCACTCATTTGGATATATTTATTCTGAATTGTCCAGACAATTCGTTGACAAGTCAAAAGCACTTTGTCACATTCAGCTATCAATTTTTGTATTAAATTAAATTTTTGTATTGAATTAGTTGTATTAAAAAATTTTAGAATTGAAAAAAAAAATTATGTATATAAAATATATACGGAATATCTAAGGAAAATCTACGTCCAAATCCATTTATATTTTATGTATATTTTTTCACCTGTATATTTCTACCATGAATGGGCATTATTTGTATTTATATTAATGGAGAAATAGCTAAATAGTCGAATTATTTGGCACTATTTGACTATTTAAACAATGATGAATAGTCGAATAGCAACGAATAATTCGACTATTCGTCATTATTCGAACTATTCGTTACTATTCGTTACTATTCGAAAACTCGAATAATTCGATTCGATTTTTGAATCGAATATTCGATTCGTATTCGATACGAATTATTCGAATTTTCGAATATTCGCACACCCCTATAAAATATTATTAATATATTAATTATTATTTATATTTTTATAGTGATAAACGTAAATAAATTTCATCAATTTATCACTCAGAAGATAAATTGAGTATGATATGGAGCAACAACACTCACATGTATCTAAAATTCATTTATAATTATCAATATTTAAAAAAAAAAAAAAATTATTATCATTTTAATGAAAGTTATAGTACTAGTTGTTTTTGGTCAATTAGTTCGTAAGCATAATATCAAATATATTGGTTCAAATGTTGGTAGGTGCACTATAGCCAGTATTATAGAAACATTTTTGTTCCATTATTAATACATTTTTTTTTTTGTATTTTTTCAAATATTCTATATTCCATATAAAAAAGTTGGAGAAAAGTTGAACATCGGTTGGACAAATTGTTGGAGAAATGGCGGAATGATTTTCAGGTGGAGAAATGTTGGACAAATTTTGGAAATATTTGTCCGCCATTTCTCCACCATGATCATTCTTGGAAAAAAGTGGACAAAAGGCAGAGAAAAGTTTCTACCAGGGTTGTTATTAATATATTATCCTGAAAATTATTTGTCTGAGGTGTTATTACCCGCGTGGAAATATATATATATTTAAAATATATGCAAAAAAGTATCCGACATAGATTTTGGAAACATTCCTTTATTAAACTAATATAATAATAATATATAACTAATAATTTCCATGACAATTTATTGAATATATTAATTTATAATAATATATTGTAAAAGTTGGATATAGGTTGGACAAATTGGTGGAGAAATGGAGGAATGATTTTTAGGTGGAAAAATGTTGGAGAAAAGTTGGAGAAAGGTTGGACAAATAATCGGAAAAATTTGCAGGTGGAGAAAGGTTGGAAAATTGTGGAAATATTTGTCCGCAATTTCTCCACCATAGGTCATTTTCGGAAAAAGGTGGACAAAAGACAGAGAAAAGTCGACAAAAGGCGGAGAAAGTTGGAAAAAGGCGAAAAAATTTTCTACCAGGGTTATCACTGTATAATTACTTGTCAGTAATTATTATACTGCCAAGATTTATGGTTACCAATATGTATTTCAAATTCTTTGAGCATTGTATTTTTTTTTTCATTTTTTTTTCCATTAAATGAATCTTGATAGTAATTTGGTGCTATTTCAATGTTTTAGCAATTTGAATTAATTGTTGAGAAAGTTTAAAAGCATATTTTAATGACTTTTCATTTAAAAAGTTAGTTTTGTATCAGTTGTCTTAATATCTTGAAGTTTTATTATATTCATTGAAAATGCTCAAAAATGTTGAAAAATCATTATTTTTCACTTTCAATAATTCAATTGCAGTTGCACATTTTTCAGAATCTTTTGTTTCTGGATTTATAAACACTGATGGACTTCTCAGCATTGGAACAATATTAAATATTTAATCACTACAATTATACGTATATCATGTAATTAAAAGTTTAGCTAATCATGACTGTATTAGAAATTTGTTTATAATTTTATCAAGTCCAGAAATTCGCTGATCATCTTCAAGGCATTTACAATATATTAATTAAATTTTCAATTGTTGAAAAAAGTTTTCTTGATGCTACAGGATCTTAAAATCTAAATACATTTAAATCTACATTGATAATTGTTTTTTAATTGTAAAAAAATTATTTCTAAATTTTGATAGTTTATTTTTTCAACTTTTTTCCACTATTTGTCCAACCTTTTTCTACCTGAAAATTATTCCGACATTTTCGGATAAAAGTTAGAGAAAGGTTGGACAAATAGTGGAGGAAATCGTCCGCCATTTCTCTACCATGGGTAATTTTCGGAAAAAGATAAAGAAACGGCGGAGAAAAATTTCTACCAGGGATGTTTAGTTTTGAATTTTTAAATTTCATAATTTACAATAAATTATAATATTGAACAATTTTTTTTTCTTTTTAAAGTTGATAACAATTTATTATAATATCATAAGTTGGCATAACGTTAAACTTTATACTCTCAACTTATGTCCTTCAATATTTTACAATGACATTATTGTTAATAATATAACTTTATTGATAAACAGCTATTCAAATATAATTTTTCTTAATAATGTAAAAAAATTTTTTTGAAATTGAACTTCTTTATTTATTATTGTAAATAATATAAACCTTATAATACACATGTTCTTTATTTACACGTTTGTTACGTCAATAATAAAATGTGTAATTTAAAATAAATAATAAATAGATAATAAAAAAATAAATAAATTATTATTGCATGAATTCAAGAATTATCATAAAAAATATAAAAAATGAAAAAAACTTTAAGTTGAAAATTGTGTCAACGTCATTTGTTATTTGTATAAGTGTTATTATTGTATATAAAATAAAAAAACAAAATGTTAAATACTTTCAGACATTTGTTTAAGTAAAAAGTGGGAATGTACTTTTTGGGTTTATAAGGAACGAAAAAAAGCATAGATAATCATACTTTGTCTTACTCAGTTAATAACAAGTTATTATTAATAACAATTCTGTAAAAAATGTTGACTTCACGTATAACTATGGTGTTGCTGATTGTAATTGTTGGCACAATGGCTTGTCCTATCAAAAACGAACGAGGATTAAAGCGAAAAAAGCCTGATTGTTTCGGAACATCGAATAAAGAATTATTGAAGCCATTAGATTCTTTATATACTAACCTTGAATTTGAAGACTTATTTGACTATCTAGATGACTCTACAATCACCATGGCTGCTGAACCTAAAAACGAAGCAGATCCATCACTAAAAGTTGATCCAAGTAAAAAAACCTCTTCTTCAAAAATAGTAAGTTCTGCAATAACAAATGGTAAAAAGGACGCAGTAAAAATAGGAAAAGAAGTAGAAAAGACTATAAAGGAAACAGTAGCTGGCATCATGCACTAATATTTTTACAAATAAATTGAACAATATGTTTTACCCTTCAAACTCAGAATCAAGTGAATCATCAGCTACTACTGAATAATCATAAAATCATTAATTTAAATGACATCACGAATTTGATTTTTTTTTTTTTTTTAATTTTTATATGAATGTAATAGATATCTAAGTGATTATATCTTACTTTGTTAACTCGATTTAAATAAAAATACATATGTAAATATTATATATTACTTTGAATAACAAAAAAGTATTTTAAACACACATTTATTCTATTTTATAAACTATTTTAATAAATAATTATCTATTTTGTGATATATATATATACATATATCAATGTTAATTAAAATTTAATAAAAAAAAATAGATTATTAAAAAAAGTGTTCGATTGAGTAATTGATTCCACAAATAAAATTTACATAATAATCAAATAATAAATGCCAGTTTTTCTTTAAGATAAATTTATTTCAGTTCAATAATATATTATTGACGTAATCTACAGTTCACTAAAATATTAAATTGATTAAGACAAAAGTGATGATGATTCGTGTCATCAATGCCTCACGACAAAGTTTACATAACAATCAGGCCATTCTATATGTCTTTTTAATGACATTCAAATTAAACTACACAGTTTTTATTTTTTATTTTAATCAACAATTATGTTATTGATGTAAATTAAATTTTATCAAAATATAAAATTAAAAATATTCACACCTATCCCAGTAATTATGATGTCTACGAAAATTGAGCTAAATTATATGTATAATAATTATCAAACATCAAAAGTTGGTCGGCATGACAATCAACATGTTTTTTTGATTATCTAATTTTTTTTTTTTTATATTTTTAATGTTAGATTCTTAATGATGTTTTTCAAGGTCCATTTTTTTCGATTACAATAAGATAGACTAATGAGATGTGTTGTGTTGTTTTTTTTTTTTTTTTTTTAAACGAATTTAAATGATCTTCTAGAATGATATACAATTATATAAATTATATATTTTAATACTTAATCATTTTCAAGGGAGAGTTTTCGAATGATGTTTTTTTGTAATTATATGCATTTATATATCTACAAAGTAATACATTTCTTTAAGATGCGCCAACATCAACATTTATTTACTTTTAAAGTAATTCATGATTTTTATAGAACTAAATGCTATTTTTCTGTGCAATTACAAAAACTAAAAAAAAATATCATGAAAATTATATTTCTGTATAAAAAAATAACCTCAGTAATATTTCGCATCGTGTCTTGATCGCGTATAAAATGAGCAACAAATATACCACTTGTAATGCGTCATTAAAACAAAGTTATGGTTTTTTCTTTATTATTTTTCCATTAAAATTTATGTTTCACGTAATGTGAATTAGTCTATAAATATCAAAAAGAGTTATTGTTCAAACTATATGTTAAAAGTTACAAGAGTTAATCTATCTAAAATAATAAATAAATATCATAAATAAAAATTGTATTTTGTATATACATATGTATATAAATTTAATTGATAAACCTGCAATGACAATCATTTTATTGGTATTATTTTTTTCGATTTATTTTTTATATTTTTTCTGTTTGACAATAATTTTTAATTTATTTAAAATTAACAAAAAAATATATATATATTCATTAGTAAAAAACGTGTAAATAAAAATGTTTCTATTTGCGATAATATTTTAATTTTAGTTGTTATCATCGTTCATTAATTTTGAATGACCTCTTTTTTGAATATTTTTATTGTTATTAATTTTTTTCTATTAATATTTTTTGTAAGTTATGTAATGTCTGTGGACACGAGTGATTAGTTAATAACCTGATTAAAAAGAATCGTATATATAGCTGCGTCGTAAAAAAAAAAAATCACTACCAATTTGATTATTGACTCGTGTAAACTCAAAAATAATTTATAAAATTTTTTCTAATTTGTTTTTGAATTAAATTTGTTTTGAATTTTGAAAAATGCGATTTTGTAAGTATTATTATAATTATATTATTATTTCTATTTTAATAATAAAAATGTCAAATCAAAATACACAAAATAATAATTTCTATTAAATAATAAATAAATGTAAATAGGTCATATTTTAATTTGTGAAATTGTATTTTTATGTTTTTTTTTTTAAATTTTTTAGTAATTTTATCATTTGCTGTCCTTGCTGTATGTTTGGGATTGCTTGGTTGCACCAATGCAAGATACTTAAACAACAAAATTGATCTATCGAATAATGTGAGTTTGATAAAAAAATTTATTTTGATTAATTCTATTTATAAATATATATACACCGTGGTTGGAAAATATATGATATACCGGAGTCCACTGAAAGATAAAAAATCGCTGATTATGGGAAAAATAATCAAAAAACTCTGTGATAATTAGAACATTACTTATTAATTTTTAAAGTTAATTAATTTCAACCAATCAGAAGGCATAAATTTTAATAATAGAAATTAAATAAAAAAGTCGATCCATTGTTAAAATGTATATATAGTTTATATATATACATTTTTGTGTTGAAATAAGTGTTAAATAAAATGTTGAAAATCTTTGAATAAATGAAATTGATTAAAGAAAAAAAAATCAATTGTAGCTGATATATAGTCCTTGATAATAATATATTTCAATTACTTAAATATAAATTTTTCAAAAAATTATTTTTAATATAATTTATGAATCATGATCGTTTCAGAAGGCTCTTGAATATAAAACAGACAGCATAAATAAAACACGTGAGTGCATACATTTTTTTGTTTCAACATATTATTTATTATATCCCAAATAATTTATATTAATTTTTTAGCTTCTACTGTTAAACCTGAATCAAAAAACAGCATAAAAGTAAATCAAACTAATGGTACCGAAACAACAGTAAGTTTAATCGAATAAATTATTTCAGTTAACTGTATACTTTATTTGCAATATTTTTTTTCTAATTGACGAGATCATTGAAGTCTATAATAAAATAATTTTATATTTACTATTTTTAAACAATGAAATCATACGTAAATATTTAATTTATTACAAATAAATTCTTTTTAATAAAATTTATGATAAATTGCAGGATGAAACTCAAGAACCTAGTTTAACATTTTGGGAATTGGTGAGTATATATATGTATTTAATTCAATATTTTTTTAACATAATATTTAGATAATAATATTTACTACTCGTAGAATTTGTTTGCTATCTTAACAATTATAAATTCGTATATATCTTTGGGAAAATATTTTTTTTTATTAGCATTTTAATAAACTGATATATTTTTTATAATATGTAATAGGTATATGTATATGTATATGGTATGACTTAATCATTTTTTCATTTTTTTGAAAAAGTTATTAATTTTTATATTTTTCATAGTACTATTTGAGCATACTGAGCAACGGACAAGGGATATCAGAGTGGTGATACAGAAATACATAATTTTGATGATATTCAATGTTCCTGTCGATAAATAAATTAATCAAATCAAATAAATATTTTTTAAATGAATTATTGATGAAATGAATTATATCAAGTATGATAATAATAAAAATAATTACAATTCAATAAATTATTTTGTAGTGTTTATAATAATTATTTTTTAAGCCAATAGTTTTTATTTTTTGCTTACAATTTAAATTAATTAAGATCTGATCGAATAAAAAAAAAGAAAAAAATTTGCTTGATATATACATGTATCGATGTATAAATGGATATATGAATAAAATAATAATGTTGTTTAACTCTATTGTTAAACGTATTGTATTATTATTATTTTTAATTTGCTCATAAATTATTATTTTATTTGTATATGCGATTTCATAACATTAAACTGTATTTATAAAACTATATTTAAATATTTTTTTTTTCTAATTGTGTTATATATAATCATTATCAGACAAACAATATGATCCTGTAGTCATCAGAATTTCTATTTTTCTCAAAAGAAAAATATATCCCAGCAATAATTGTTTGATAAATTGTCTTATTTTAAGTATATCCTTTTCCTTAGCTACCTCTTACTCCGTAGCTATCTGTTCATTTAACAATTATATTCAGGCATTTATTTTTTAGGAAAATAAAGTAAAATTTTTATTAGACAAATATAATGACCGAGAATTTTTTTTTTTTTTTTAATTTTTAATTTACAGTTTAATTTTTTTCGATTTTCATAGAAAATGTATATCAATTTCAAAATTTATGTCACAAACAAGGCCAGGATATTTATGGAAACAATTTAAATATTTTTTTGAGTACACCCAATTCCTTAGCTATTATTTGTTTTTTAAATTTTCGATATAAGTAAATGCTTGTAAATTATTTTTTAAGAAACCACTAGTTAAGGAAGAAGATGGACTTGAAAAAAGCAATTTATTTAACAATTGTTCTTGGCTAAAATATTTTTTTTAATATCTTAGCTATTATTGGTTCTTTGAAATTTTATTATCAGTAAATGCTTGTAAATTATATTTCAAGCACCAACTATAGCTAGTAAAGAAGATGGATTTAAAAAAAGACAATTTATTTAACCATTATTCTTGGTTAAAATATTTTTTTTGAGTACATCCATTTTCTTAGCTATTTGCTGTTTATGATATAATAAATATTCTCGTTAAAGATATTTTTTCTGAGTACATATATATAACTAAGGAATAAGATGGACTCAAATTTTATTAAACAATTATTGCTATAGGTAAAATATTTTTAATATTCTAATATTTTCAATATTTTATGGGCATGTATTCATTAGATTATTAGAAAACAAATAAGGTCAAATACCCAGTTTCTGAACATTTTAGGCTGAATTTTTTTTTCCAAAACTTTTTAGATTTATAAAAAAAAAAAAAAATTTACGTTTCAAATTTTTTTTTGATAAAACAGAGTTTAAAAATTATGGAAAAAATTCAAAATATATAAAAAATTCAATAGTTTTTTTATAAAAAATTATTTAATGAACCCCGTCTCAAAAGCTTAGTTTCTGAACGGTTAAAAGTGTAATGTCTTAATTTCTGAACGCAAAAACAGTAGTTTCTAAACATACATTTAATGACCAAAAAAAAAAAAACAAATTATTTCAGATATAATACATTTTTAGGTTATACATACGTTTAAATAGGAATTGAACCACTAGGCTAGCTAGTTATTTACTATCCCAGTTATTGAATTCACGATAATTATTTATTAACTTTATTTAAGAAACAATTATGTAATTAGAAATGAAAGATTATTTGATTCTCAATCGATTACAATAAAAATATATATTATTATATACTTGGTAAATATATATTTTTAACAGCCAACAGACAACACATTCTTGACGCTCAACACTACTACACAACCCAAAAATGGCTTTATGATTTTCTTGATATTTTTTATGTGTATTTAATTTTTTTTTTAATATTTATGAGTTGCTTTAATTGAATACACCGTGTTCATTAATTCAATAAAAAGTTTTTCTTTCATAAAAAAAATTTTTTTTTTTTGTTATAGAGTAAACATAAATTAGTAATTGTAATAAATAGACATTATCGTTCATAAACGGGGCGCAGTTCAACAACTGAGTATGTGACCTTATAAATAGTAAAAAAAAAATACTCAAAAAAATAATTTAACAAGCAATAATTGTTTAATGGAATGTCTTTTTTTGAGTACATCTCATTTCGTAGCTAATTCGTTTATTTAACAATACTTTTCAGAATAATAATTCATTATTATTATTTCAAATATTTCAAATAATAATAAATTTATGATTTCCAAAAATAAAGAACAAACAGCTATAAAATGGATGCAGCTAAAGAAAGAGATGGACTCAAAAAAAGCCAATTTATTAAATAATTATTTATGAGTAAAATATTTTTCAGAGTACATTATCTATTTTCTTAATCTATTTGTTTATTAAACAATTATTTTCAGGCATTTATTAATAACAAATAAATAAAAAATGAGCAGCTAAGAAAATAGATGCGACAATAATTTTTTAATAAATTATTTAATAGCTAAGGAAAGAGATGGATTCTAAAAAAGACAGTTTATCAAAAAATTATTGCTGGGTAAAATATTTCTTCGACTGCATCTATTTTTTTAGCTACTCGTTTTTTATTTTTTCAATCAATAAATGCCTGTAAATAATTGCTAAATGAACAAATAGCTAAAAAAAGAAATGGACTTAAAAAAAAACAATTTATTAAACAATTATTGCTGGTAAAAATATTTTTAACAAGAGCAATTGTTTAATAAATCGTCTTCTTTCAAGTCTATCTCATTCTTTCTTGGATTGTTTACTTAAAAATAATTTACTTGCATTTACTTATTAAAATTATAAAGACTAAATCAGTACAGATTTTAATGTACTTACTTTAATGTAAAATACTATAACCGCAGGATAATTGTTTACTAACTTGTCTTTTTCTAAGTATATCTCATTCTTTAAGTATTTATTTTATTTGAAAAAAATATTTTACCCGGCAATAATAAATTGTCGTTTTTAAGTTCATCTCATTCCTTAGCTACCCGAGTAGTAATTCAGATAGGGATCGGATCAGGATCGGATCAGGGTAACCTGATTTCAAATCCAGCCCGGATCAGGCATCTCCCGGATGTAATGTTTTTTCGTAGGGTTCGGAACAATCCGGAACGGATCGGGATACTGGATCAAGTCCTGGTCAGGCAATCAGATCCAGATGTAATGTTTTTTTTGTAGGGTTTGGATGAAGATCGGATCCGGCTTCCTTGACGTTATCTTCAGGATAGCGTAAAGATACATGATCCAAAACGGATCAGGGTACATGATCCAGATTAGATCAAGATACTGGATCCAATCCTGATCAGGATACATGATCCAAAACGGATCAGAATACTGAATCCGATCTTGATCAAGATACTGTATCCAATCCTGATCAAGATACATGAACCAAAAGGGATCGAATTTCAAAATCAAAAAAAAAATTTCGACATTTTAATTAGAATTGATTTGTAACTTCTTTATAGACTTGGTGGTCTACGTATATAATTAATGAAACGAAAAATCTAAACTAAATTAAACTAATCATGTATGTCCCTAGTGGGATTCGAACCTACGACTGCGAGATTACTAATTTTTGTGGTATCATAAGTTTCACCCAGTACAATAATTATATTAATCAAATCATGTCAATGTAAGAGTATAAATAAAAATAAATAGATTCTATGAACTAAAATTCGGTAGAATTCATGAAATATTGTATAAAATAAATCATTTTTTTTTTTTTTACGATTTTCTTGATCCGGATAGCATCAAGTAACCACTATCAAATCCTTAATATAGATACTTGATCAAATCCTGACCAGTGCTTGATCAAGTAAAAAACATTGGACTTTGTTTTTTTATTTTACATTTTCCTTAGCTACCTCTAGGGCTTGATCCAGGTATTTTATTCAGGATTTGATAGTGTTTACTTGATGTTATCCGGATCACAAAAAATATATAAAAAAAAAAAATAAAGTGTAGTATTTTTTACTTGATCAAGCCTTGGTCAGGATTTGATCAAGTATCCCTATTAAGGATTTGATAGTAGTTACCTGACGCTATGCGGATCAAGAACAATGTAAAAAAAAAAAATAAATAAAGTCTAGTATTTTTCCTTGATCAAGCCCTGGTCAGGATTTGATCAAGTATCCCTATTAAGGATTTGATAGTGGTCACCTGATGCTATCCGGATCAGGATGTTATAGCGATACTTGAATAGGGACTGCTCTACGTTATCCTGATCCCATCCGGATCCGTGTTCAGGCTACCACTAACAAATTTCTACTCGGGTATTTTGTTGTTAATTTTATATTTTCATTGTTGAATTTTATAATTTTTTTCATAATTTTTAATTTTTTTTGTTCAATAATTTATTACTAACATAATAATGAAAATTTATAATTAAAAATCGTTTAAATAATTGAGGGTCCGGATGCAATAACGACCTCCACGCTTGAAAAACGGTAGAAGTATTGTCTAATAGCTTGGACAACTTTTAATTTTTAAAGTCATTAAAAAAAAAAAAATATCGGCATGTAGATGAGGATAAAAGAAAATTGTTTTTCTTTTATAGTTTTTTTTTTTTTTTAATTATTTAACTTGTAAAAAATTATTTAAAAAAACGATTTCATATATAATTTTCATTATTTTTCAACAATAACATTATCATATCTTTTTTGTTTATGCATAAAAACGATTGAAATTTTGTCTGTATATAAATATATTGATGTAGAACAATGTAAAAAAAAAATTTTTAAATAGTGATATTATTTATTTATATTAATTATTTAATTTGATTTGACGTAAAATTGAATCTTTGAATCTTTCACTGAACCGTTTATTGAGAAAATTTTTAAATTTTAACAACTTCGAGCGTGAAAAATGTTTATTTATGTATGTAAAATTAAAATTTAAAATTTCAAAATTTTAAATTAATAAATGAAAAAGTTATAGACTTAACAACAATAGAGCGCGGTCACATTTTTCAACAATTTTCTTTTATCCTCATCTACATGCCGATATTTTTTTTTTTTAATGACTAAAAATTAAAAGTTGTCCAAACTATTGTACAATACTTCTACCGTTTTTCAACCGTTTTTCAGCGTGGAGGTCGTTATTGCATCGGGACCCTCAATTGTAACGGCAATATACCCGAGTGGAAATTGAATCCGGCTTGGCCTGATCTTGATCCGAATCGGACCCGGTTTGTCGAAGGTGAAACGGACCCGGTTTACCTGATTGTTTCTGACATTGGAATCGGACCCGGTTTATCTAAGGCGACCCGGATCCGTTCACCCGGACTTATAACGGATCCGAATCGGATCCAGATAACCTGCTTTAAACTTGATCTTGTTTTTTTGTCAAAGTCATGTTCCAATTTCGATCCGATTTGAATAAGGCAACCCGGATCCGTTCACCCGGACTTCTGGTACAAGTGCTTTATAATTTTGTGTCTGATATGTTAACGCGCGATGGTTCAGGGGGTAACGCACTGGCTTTGAAAGTATAGGTTTAGATAGGTTTAGATCAGGCAGGGGTTCGAGGCTCGGTTAGGGTAGCAAAAAAAAAAAAAATAAAAATCTACAATTATTCTCTAAGTGTAATATTTGATAAATCCTGAAAAATAAGAGGAAAAAAAAAGAAAAAATAAAATTATAATTTTTTTTTTTTTATTTTTATTTGGATTCGAATTAGACATAAATACATATCCGATTTAAATGTAAAATTGATGTAATTTCGGATAGATGTTTTGGTATCCGATTTAGCCAAGGTGTCCTTATTGAAACCGGATCAGGTTTGCCGGATCCGATCCGGAGCCTAGCCTGCGTTACATTCTTGGTCCGAATCGGATCTGGCTGGCCAGTCCCGTATCGGATTTGTAATCAGGTAAACCCGATCCGAACTGGATCCGAATCGGACTGAAATTTCCACTCGGGTATATGGCGGTTTCCATGCCAAATCACAGGGTTAAAACCCTTTGCCGTTCAGATTTAGTTAATTTTTTTTTTTTTTGGGTCAATTTTAGGCCAAAAAACGACCTTAAATTTTTTTCAAATTTTTTTATCATTTTTTCATCCCTTAAAAAAAAAAAACTACCCCCGTACAAGAGGGGAAGGCAAGAATGCCATTTTTAAAATTTATAATTTTTTTTGAGAAACTCTTCTGTGAAGCAGAATACAATTTTTCATATTTTTAGAGTGGCCAAGACAAGCTTGTATTTTTTTTTTTTTTTTTTTGATAATATTTTAGTTAGATTTTTTTTTTTTTCGAGTTTTATTTTATTGAGAAATACAAAATATCAATGTTTATTCTGGCAGAAATCATCGAGTTATACAAAAAAATCATCTACAAAAAATCGATATGTCAAAGGATTTTCGATATATCGATTTACTAATAAAAGAACAGAAGATATAAAGTATACGTTTGTTTTTTGAATTTGGCATATCAGAGAAAAAAAGTTTTATTTTTATTATGTTCATGAATAATAATTATAATTATTATAAATAATAATGATAATAATAATAACAATAACGAATCATAAAAAAAATAATCTTCATGAACATAATTAAAATGAAACTTTTTTTTCTCTGATATGCCAAATTCAAAAAACAAACGTATTCTTTATACCAAGCTTCTGTTCTTTTATTAGTAAATCGATATATCGAAAATCCTTTGACATATCGATTTTTTGTAGATGATTTTTTTGTATAACTCGATGATTTCTGACAGAATAAACATTGATATTTTGTATTTCTCTTGTTTACAAAAACAAGTATTTTGTACAAAAAAAAGCGTCAAGTATTCGAAGTTGTAGTCAATTTGTAATGTAACTTGTTTTATTGTCATTAATTAATTTTTTGATATAAAAAAAAATATGATACAATAAAAACCAACGAAGAAATTTTATTTTCGATACATGTAGTTAAATCTAAATTGTTGAAAAAATAAAATAAAATAAAATAAAAAAAAAAAAAATTATACTTGACCCCGCGTAGTTTTTTCCTAAATTAAAATTTAAATTTTAAGCCAACATTATTCAATCTCATGTATAGCGGCCAAGTAATTAAAATTTAAATTTTAAGCCAACATTATTCAATCTCATGTATTGGCGCCAAGTATAATTTTTAATTATAAAAAAAATTTAAAAAATAAAAAAATTTTTAATTATTATTTTTTTTTTTATAACAGTTTAGATTTTAACTAAATTTAACTACATGTATCGAAAATAAAATTTCTTCGTTGGTTTTCATTGTATCATATATTTTTTTTTATCAAAAAATTAATTAATGGCAAAACAAGTTACCCCGTGTTGAAATTTTTCAGTCTTGATCGGTCTTGATGGCTGTTTTGCGTCTCTCAAGAAAGACAATCATCTTGGAGAGTCTTTAAATTTCTTTTTTTTGCGTATGATCGTCTTTATTGAAAGACAATTGTCTTTAAAAAATGACCAACTTTAATTTTATAAATTTTCATCAGTCTTTCTTTAAAGACGATTGTCTTTCGAGTCTTTTTTTTTTAAGTAACCGTCTTTATTGAAATACAATCGTCTTTTTCGGTCATTTTTTCTAATTTTCATTTTAAAAAAGAAAAAACTTAAACGATAAAAAGTAAACTGGACTTAGTTTTTTTTTTCGTGAAGAACAAAATTTTTCTTGAAACTAATAAAATTTTTTATAATGTTAATATATATAATTTATGTAAAACATAAATAATTATCATAATAATAAATAAAAATTAATAATCAATAGTAATCTTTTTCAATAATAATATGTATTTTATTTATTTATAATATATAAATGAAAATTAATAATCAATAATAATTTTTTTTGAATAATAATAATAGGTTATTAATTTATTTATTTATTTATAATATACAAGTGAAAAGTAATCATCAATAATCATTTTTTTAATAATATAATAATAATACTACGTTATTTATTTATATTATGCAATTGAGCGCGGGATGGTTGGAGGGGAGGGGGCGCATGCAGTTATGTAAACAAAAGCAAAAAATCGACGGGTCTTGGACTGTCTTGGAAAATAGACAAATAAAGACTCTTCCAAGACAAAGCGGATTGCGAAAGACTGAAAAATTTCAACACGGGACATCACAAATGGACTACAATTTCGAATACTTGACGCTTTTTTTTGTACAAAATACTTGTTTTTTGTTTTTTGTTAGATATATTTCCTTTCTCATACTTGACTCGAGGCACTACCGTGCCTCTTGATATTGTAATCTCTACTTTATAAATATTTTTTTCATTAATCATATATATTAATAAAGGGCTAATACATCCGAGATCAACGCAATAAGTTATATTAATTGTTAATAAATAAAAAAGTATACAAATAAATAAAATAATATCAATTGAACATTTGGAGACAGATATCATTTCATGGGTATAACTATCTATATCTATATCAAATGTTTTTCCTTCTATTTATCGATATAGATTAACATTTCGATAGATGTTATTTTTCTAAAATTAATCAATAGTAATTTTTATTTTTATAGGAATACTTTTAATGTACTTTTATATAATCATTTGTTAAAGTGTTAGTTTTTTATTAGTATTTTGATTTTCATTTTTCAATTTCTATCAGGTATATGAAAACATAAGTATTTGAGATATTCATGATCATGAGGTCATATTTTTTCAAGATTATTTGATTCTTGTTATTTCCATTTATATGTAAATTTTAAATGTATGAATAATTTATGTATAATATTAATTTATATAAAATATTAATAATATCGATACTCATGATATGATTACTATACTGTAGAATTATTCAATATTTTTTTTTTTTATATTAACAAAAAAATACTAAACTATATTTTTCACACACACTGCAGAAATTTTCAATCGTTTCAAAAGAAGTTTCACATTCCCCGCGCGGATTGGTAACACACACACACATTTTTTTTTCTCATA
The DNA here is from genome assembly GCA_011426435.1 of Lysiphlebus fabarum. Taxonomy (NCBI): domain Eukaryota; kingdom Metazoa; phylum Arthropoda; class Insecta; order Hymenoptera; family Braconidae; genus Lysiphlebus; species Lysiphlebus fabarum. Next base: position 28,599 of record WSYQ01000128.1, read on the forward strand.
CTTGACATGAGGAACTGTCGTGCTCCTCGACCTTCACTCTTGATAACTGGAATGAGATATTTTTCAACATTCGTACTTTGAAAGTCAACTGTAGCATATACATAAATTTTCTTATAATATATTTTTAATTATTTATTAAATATGCTGGATCAAGGTATTTATTAAGTGTTCAAAACTATTATATTTTTATATTTATTTTGATTAATTAATTATAGCTAATAAATTTAATTTTTTTTCATTTTAGAATTTTTAATTTTTTCTACAATTATGAGTATAATAATTTTTTTATTATACTGTTGTAAATTTATTTATAAAGTTTTAATTAATCATAAAAAAATGATTGAATTTTCAAAAAATTTATCAGGAATTCCGACTTTACCATTTATTGGAAATTTACTATTTATTATTAAAAATAAAAATGGTAATTAAAAATTTTTATATTCTAAAGTTTGACATGTATTAATATTTTAATATTTATATTTAGACTTACCAGTTGCATTAGAAAAAGTAGCTCGAAAGCTAAAAAAAAATTTTGCTATTTGGTATGGTCCAATATTGGGTGTAATGATAATTGACCCTCGTGATATTGAGGTACATTAATTTTTTAATAATTTTTGAATCCATACGTTATTGAAATTAAAAAATTGTGAGTAATTAATTTTATTTTTAAAGATTATCATGAAAAGTCCATCAGCCACAGAGAAAGAACCAATTATCTATAGATTACTTGCAGAAATTGTGAATCCATCGAGTATACTCACTAAAAAAGGTTTGTGAATTTAGAAAGAAAAACATAAGAATAAAAAAAATTATTTAAAAGTTTAAAGATAAATTACACAGTAAAAAATTATTTGTAAAACCAGCTACACAACAATTATTTTTTTTAATTTAACGAAAACTAAATTGTTAAATGAGAGTTACAAACAACTATTTTTATCAAATTGAACAATTAATATATAAAATTGGAAACAGCAATTTCTGAATTTAACAAATATTGAAAAAAAAAATTATAAAAAAAAATTTTTAAGAGAACTTAACAAACTGTTAAAATATAAAATTTAAAAACGAATTATTTTTCTTTTCTTGTGCATCTTTTCTAAATTTGATATTAAAAGAAAATAATATGTATTTAAATATTTATGAGTCGAATTTTTCATTACAGCTGATAATTCATATCGTAATGATAAAAAATTTTTTATGTCAATCGTAAATAGTAGACATATTTTTAAATTTATTGATGTATTCAACTATCATGCAAATGTACTCGTTGAAACACTGAACGATAAAATTGACAAATGCGAATTTGATTTGTCAAAAAATATGGTGCATTGTATAGGAGACATAGTATTTGAAACAATATTTGGTATACCAGGTAAAAATCAACATGGTGATGTAGAAAAATTTATTTTTTTTACGGAAAGGTATATATATATGTATATATATTATAAAAAATATTTAAATATATATTTTTATGTTAAATTATTAATTATTATTTTTATTTAAAAAAAAAAAAAAAAAATAGATTATCGGATTTATCATATAAAAGAGGAATGAATCCACTGCATTATTTTGATTTTTTTAATAAATTATTAAATAAAGATTCAAAAGAATTTTATGACAAAAAAACTCAAGCAGATTTATTCGTTAAAAATGTAATGTATTTAAAAATATTTTATTTATCATAAGTATATATTAATTTATATGAATTATTAAAATTGATAATTATTATTTTTAGTTAATTAATGAAAAAAAAAAAAATTATTTAAAATTCATACATGAAAATAATGATAAATTTAAAAATTCATTTACTGATCAATTAATTAATCGTTTTATGGAAACAAAAGAATGGACTGAAGAAGAAATGAAAAGTATTTTATTAACAATGTTTGTTGGGGTATATTATATTTATCATTAAAAAAATAATAACAATAATATTAAATTTCTTATCAATTAATTACAATTTATAATTATAGTCACACGATACAATAACTGGTATCATAACTTTTGCATTATTAATGATTGCAATGCATAAGAATGTTCAAGATAAAATACGTCAGGAAATTAATCAAGTTGTTGGTGATGAATTAGTCGATGAAAATATATTAAACAATTTAAAATATATTGATATGACAATAAAAGAGACAATCAGACATTTTCCTGTAGGACCTGCACCTGGAAGAATGACTACAGATGATATAAAACTTAGTAAACTTAATTTATAAAATATAAAATTCATAATTATATATATTTAATTTTTTTTTTAATTATCATTAATATAATAATTTTTTTTTTCTTTTCAGCTTCATATACATTACCTAAAAGAAGTCATGTTGTTATGTTTGCATTTGGAGTACATAGAGATCCAAATTATTGGAATGAACCATATAAATTTAATCCAGAAAATTTTACAACTGAAAATTCATTAAATCGACCAAAATTTGCTTATATACCATTCAGTGGAGGTGCCAGAATATGTGCTGGTATAAATTAAAAAGATTAATATAAAAAAAATATTATAATTGATTTATTTTTAATAATTAATAATTAATTAATAACTTTTTAGGCTATAAATATGGAATTGCTTGTTTAAAAATTATAATTGTTCATATTATTCGTAATTATGAATTATCAACAAGCATGAAAATGAGTGACTTGGATTTGTATATGAATATATCAATACGTAATCGTACTCGTTATCCTGTATCAATAAAAAAATTAAAATTATAAATATAATAATTAAAAAAATATTTTTTTTTACAATGAGTATAGTCTCAAGTTTGTATCAATTATTTGTAAAAATATACAAATATTAATGAAAAAAAATAAATTGAAATAAAATAAAAAATTTATAAATATTTATATTTTTCAAGAATTTATTCAATTGACTTTTTATTATTTTTTTTTTCACATAATATTTGTTTGTGCAACAACATTTTTTTATTGATTATGTATTTCAAATATTTTTAATTAATATATGAACATAATATTATTGCAATATTAACTATGCTTATTAGAATATATAGATATACCAGTTTAAAAATAGATTTTATATAACTATATACATATACGACTATACTGTTCGTGATAAATTAAAATTAAAAAAAAAATTAGTAACGAACGCGTTCGCTGTTGAAAATTGAAAATTTTCAAAACTCCGGCAAAGCCTTATTCGGACCTTTAGAAAATAGAAAATTAACAACAAAATATATCTAATTTAAATAACCTTATAGATTGATACATATTTTGATGTCGAAATTAAATTAACAAAATGCTGATTGATTAAATTGAATTAAAAAGTAAAAACAATAAAAAAATTTAATTATACAATAGTATGTATTGAAAAAATAATCACCATGTGATAAATAATAATATTATTATAACGTAATAATTTTGTTTTATTTAAAAAAAATTTTTAACAGCAACAATTGTTATTTTATTATGAAAAAATGATTCTAATCATCAATATATTCTTTATTTTGTTCCTCAATTTCTGTACACTTGTCTTGATCATAATTTTGATATTTAAAAATTCCGAAAATTTCGTTTGATTTACTTCTTTTTTCAGGAATTATATTATGTCCAAGATCATTACCTTCAAGACAATTACCACAATAGTTTTTAGAGTAAAATCAAGCTTTTGAGTATCAATTAGACTTGAGTATTGATTGGATTATCATAGGTTGTTATAATATCATAAATAGAAAAGCATTACACCAACTGAAATTTTTATTGTTTTTTCAAATCAATCTGAAATTGCAATTAATAAAAAAAGAGAAAATAAAAAATTATATATTTTTAGTTTGAAATTATTGAAAGAAAAAATTATTTATTTATTCATTGTATAAAATTTTATAAATTTACCCTCCTGTCAAATTGTGGCAAATTATGTACACACAAAAAAAATTGGAGGTTATATATCATGTATATTCTTAATTTTTTGAGATTTGTTCAATAATCAAATCAATAAAAATATACAAGAAATAAAGTGTTAAATTTACAATTTTTTCAACTGAACAAACAGATTTGTTAAAAACATTCTTATTTAATACTGTAATTTATAAAATTTTTATTTGGCAATTTTTTTTTTTTTAAATAATGTAAACAATGAATTATCGATAAAGCCAAAAAAAAATGGCCAGAAAAGAAGTTTGACGCGCGTACATTTTTTTTTTTTTTGAAAAAAACATTAAGAAAATTTAAAATAGACATTGTTTATAACTTGAATATTTAACAAACAAATGTACGTAAAGGAATAATCTTATTAGGCTTAAAAAATTCTTCATAAAAATTGCAAGAACCAAGAATATCATTGGAAACTGACGAATAAAATCTTTATAGTTATTTTTTAATTAAATTGTATTTGATAACACTTATTGTTATAAACAATAGCTGATGACTCATTAACGCATTGTTGAAACGATTTTTGACAAGAGCGAGTGGCTCTCGATATTAACGAAATAAACAATTTAAGACCAAAAAGATTAATGTCGGTCGATTTTTTAAAGAGTTATGCGATTTATAAAAATACGCATATTTTGTTATTTCGCTAATTAACAAATTTTTAATAATAGAAAAAAATATTTAAACTGTTATAAAGATAGTTTTTTTCACTCTCTATATCCTGTCAAAAGTTAGCAGTGATGATTCCTGGTTGTAGAATTTTCCAATACCTTTCATTTGATTCTAATACGAGCTTTCTATCTTAATTATTAAAGAAGCTGTGACAATTATCAAAAAAAATGCAGTGAATTCAATACTAGTAGGCTCAGCTTACGTAAAATAAATAAAAATAAATATTTTATTGACATATTGATATGTACACACAAGTGTGTTATTGAGAATAAACCAAGGCAATCTAATTGCTTTTTTTTATTATTACCAGATCACAATAATTTATCAAAGATCATGAATACCACAAAATTAGATGGATTTTTATTTTATAATAACAGGTCATCTATTCATATAAATATGAATCGAATAAAAAATTTGAAAAAAGTTTTCTATTTACTAGTTAATAAACTCAAACATAGTTTTAATAATAATATTTTTAGTTTTATTTTAAACATGTAGCTAATGCTTAGCATGATGTAGCTAAGGAAAATTTTTAAACCCAGTTTTCTCGAAAACTACGTGTTGAAAAATTCTAAAAAATTGACTGTATATCTATTTTGAGGTTCTCAAGAAGCTCCAACTCTTCTTAGATGGAGCGCGCGGCAACCCGAGATTAGGCAAAATCGTCTTGCATGTCGCCTTAAATCAAAGTATATTTATCAAGTATAATTATTTTTTATTTATGTTTAACAATACAATGATATTTTTTAATTCATTTTTTTATAAATTTTATTTACATTTTTTATTGTTTTAGAATATTTTATTATTTTTGTAATTTTATTATAAATTTTTTTATACAACTGGTAAAAATTGATTTATAAATTTTGTATTTATAAAAAAATAGATGATTGAATTTACAAAAAATATTTTACATAGTATTAAATAATTTTATAAAAAATGGGCAAAAAAATTATCGAAATTTTGTAAAAATTTTATAAAATATTTATAAAAATTTCGTATTATTTTTTTATAAATATTTTATATATAATTTATAAAAATTTGTATATTTAAATTAAATACTGTATATTTAGCAAGTGTATTCAAGTCACATTTTTTTTTTTATACAGAAGTACCTATAGTTTTAAATAAATATTTTAATTGTTCATGTTTCATATTTTCATAGTTCTTCATATGATAGTTAATCAATAATATATAAAAAACCTATAGCTTTCTTACAACTTTTGTTTTAAAAATTTTACGCAATAATTATCTAAATTAATATTGATAAAAGCTATCAGGAACACTGATTTACGATAAAATACTTTTTTTTTATGAAATTTAATATTGCACAGTTAATAACGACTTGCATATATACATGTATCTGTACAGGCAATTATAATTTAAAATTATGAAAATATATTTGAGCATTTTATTATACATACATATATATATTCTAGACAATAATAATTTTTTTAATATAATAAATTGTGAAGAATTAATTATCAAAGTAAATGACTAAATTTTGGATTATATATACTCATATTTCAAGTTTAAAATTATATTTAAATACAAAAAATTTATATTTTTATAAAGTTAATTTATTAAATTTTATTAAATGATTAATAATTCATATACATTGTTGAATTTATTAGATGTTTAATCAACTTGTCCTTTGTAAAATAATTCAAGTCTAATAATTGGTAAACTTGAATTACTAGTGATGCATTTTTAATTGAATAATCAATTGATTTTTCTAAGAGTCATATAAATGTGTTTTAAATTTTTTATAGATCATTAAAATTATTTAAAATCAATTGAGTTCTGAAATTTGAAAAATGAATGAATAAATAATTATTATATTTTGTAAAAACATGTAAACTGGTGTAAAAAATATTCAAAATCTCGAAAAAGGATATACACAATAAACAAATAAATAATTATTATATTTTGTTTCAATTGTTGTAATGTTTTCATGTTGATAATTAATTAATTTTAAAACCATTAAGTTTTGCTCCAAATTTGGAATGTTTTTTTAAGTCTTTATTATCAACATACTCATAATTAAATCCAACACTTAAAATAAAAATTATTTTTTTCATAATTAACAGAGTATTTTTTTTATACCTAATGATAAATTTTCATTGACAAACATTAATATTTTTTGTAAACAATCTTCTGTAACATCTTTTGCATAACGATGTTTTAACAAAACAAAATCTTCATTTTCTTCCAATGAATGTTCAGTTCTGTTCAGTTCTGTTTAGATAAATATAACTTTGTTAAATAATGTATATTTATGTGATTATACTGATTATTATTATATAAAAATTTTGCAAGTGGTATCCATTTCTCAATTTTTTATCTTCCATTGGGTAAAAGTTTACCTTATTGAAGTTGAATATGAATCATTTGATTTTTTCCAATGAGTCGTGCACCAGTTACTATCTTACAAACAAGTTATAATTCAACAAGTTACATAAATATATTTAGAATAAGAATATTACATTTAATATTTTAAATGTAGACTCAACATTTTATTATTCGTTTGATACACCATAAAAAACTGATACCTTGAAATGAATCGTCTTTACTTTAAGTACTATCACAAACAACTGATATAAAAATTACACAATAATATTAATTATTATAACTTTAACTAAGCTAAAAACACTGTCATTATTAATTTAGTTTATTAAAAATTATAAATAAATAAACTCAATACATAATTATAATATATTATAAAATTTTTATTATATTTTAATGAAAACACAAGTCATTTTATGTCAATTTAAATAAAAAAATGAATCAAATTAATTATCTACTCAATAATAACAATAATGATAGGAACTATTTTTAAAAAGTGTCAACTATTTGTTGTTTTTTTTTTTTTTTTTTTACAAAAAAAAAACAGATTCTATATTGCAAATTTCAAATTTAAAACTACAAATGTCAATAATTATATAATTTTTTTCGAGAATTATTTATAATATTATTCATCAGAATGATGTAAAATAATAATTATTTTAAATAATATTTGTTTAAAAAAAAGTAACAAAAAAATTTAAACATTAATTGAAGAGAAAATCACCAATAATATAAAGAATATGAATAAAAATATTTATAAAATCATGATAAATACTCAATGTTGCAAAAACATATTCCTCAGATGATATTGAATAACTATGATTACCACCAATGATCATTTGTGTATCGTAAATAAGATAAAATGAAAATAATATAGCTCCTACTGAACCATAAATAATCACTCCCATTTTTGATGGAAAAAGTACTGTGAGAAAACCAAAAATCAGAAGACCAATAAGACAAACAAAAAGAACTGTATGTAAACCAGTAAAATCCACTTTTGTTTGAAATGCAAATACAGTCAATGAAAAACAAATAACAATTGTCATTCCAAAAGCAAAAAGTATCTAAACAAAAAATAAATAAATTAATAAATTAATATAATAATTAAATAAATAAATAATATGTTTCAAATGGTAATTTACTAACCTCTTCAGTATGAAATTCTGTTGTTATTATACCGATAAGAAAACCTTCAGCAAGAGTGAAGATAAATAGAAAAATGAAATTCATTGGTGATTTACGTCTAACAGTTGTTGAACAGCACAAAATAATAACAGTTACAATTGATATTGCAAAGGCAACCCAAAAAAAAATCATAAAATTATCTTTCACATAATTTTTAATTGGTAGAATGAAATTAATCATTGCAACAATTCCAAACGTCAATATTAATTGACACATAAGAAGTAAATAAACTTTTCTTATAAAACCCATACGAATACTTTTTTCGGAAAATTGAATTCCTTTGACTTCATTATGTGCTGGATCTTCTGGATAAACTAAACCATAAACTGCTGATGCACCTGGTACAGGTGCTGATGATGATGATGATGATTTCTGATTGTAACTTCCTGGTTTGAAACCTGATTTTGAAAATAATTGATTTAATTATTTATTAAAAATTCAATATATAAATAAAATATATATTGTGTGTATAGGTATATAAATTACCTGACAGTGGTGGAGGTGGTGATGATTCATATGATTGACCAAAACTTTCTCCAAGTTCTGTAAAATTTTACAGATAAAAATATAAATAAATTAAAGTAATTTTAATATATATATATTTTTTTTTAAATTAATAAAAATTGTGTCGGGTTTATATATGCATATATTATATTTTTATAATTAAAAAAAAAATTATTCAAAAATAGTTTACCTGGTATTTCAATATATGGTGGACTTTGATTGATTGACATATTTTTTTTTTTCTTTTTTTTAACTAAAAAAAAAAAAAAAAACCACAATATTATATTATTTTGCATTATTATTATTGTTTAAAAAATATATTTGTTAATATATTATACATTATCAGTTTTGAGTTGATGTTTTTTTTTATTTTTTTCATCAACACCTATACGTGATTCATCATGATTCATCATGATTTATCGTTAGAAAAAAAATATTTTATTTTCGTACAATTAAACACCGGCCATTATTCTTTCATATCTTTTATGAGTAAATTTTTTTTTTCATTTACAAAAATTTTTCCATTCAAATAATGATTTAATTTTAAAAACTAATAAATAATATATACTTTCAATAATTTAATAATTATTAATATTTATATGTGTATGTTACTCACCCTTGTTAATATTATAAACTTTTTTTTATACTCGTACACACAAAATCTCCAATAAAAATTTTTATATGATTCTTTTAATTTATAAAAATTTTGTCAATAAATAAAAAACTGTTATAATTTATTATTTAATTACTTTAGGGTTGTGATTTTTAATTAAAATATAAATATTATAAAAAACTTTTAAAAACGTGTTTCTCGGTGGTGTGTCAACGTGCTTTGAATTTGGCGACTGAAAATTAACAACAATCAAGTGACCACTATGCTAGACCGAACTTTAGGCCCGATTCACACACCGTTTGAGAATCAGACCCCAGTTGTGGAAGATGGGTAGATTTTAATGGGACCGTGTGTGTGTGTAGCAATCCAGATGGAGACACTTAACTATTTTGAACAAAAAGCCGAGCTCAGCTTTCTGCTCGGCTTTTTTCGAGGCTGTTCGGCTTGACATCACTTAACACTTTTCGTCACTAGGGCAGTGGTAATAATGTGTGAATATCCAAAAACACACTAACCCTCCTTTGCTTTGGAAATTCACGCATTATTACCACTTATCCCTAGCGACGATAAATAGTGTTCGATACATGTGACCAATCAGAAAGTATGCTCACAACTCTCTAACTGTCCATTTATCGAAATATACTATTCCCTGATCAAGACGACATCAAGTATCCTGAACACATCTGGATCAATTGAACCTGGTCAAATCTTGATCAAAATTTCGTCAGGCTTATAAAATTTAATATTGATGGCAGCAATAATTTTTATTCGAGGTTATGCATAAGTGTTATTGAATACAATTTAATTAAAAAATAACTATAAAGATTTTATTTGTCAGTTTCCAATGGTACCCTTGGTTCTCGCAATTTTTATAAAGAATTTTTTAAGCCTAATAAGATTCTTTTACGTACATTTGTCTATTAAATATTCAAGTTATAAACAATGTCTATTTTCAATTTTTTCAAT
>WSYQ01000129.1:0-25374 GCA_011426435.1 Lysiphlebus fabarum
ATTGATGCTATTATTAAAACAACAAATGAACAAAATTTAATAAATAATACATTAGGTATATGTATTTATATTGATACATCACCAATTATTATATCAATATCAAAAAATCAATTAAAATTAATTAAAAAAATTATATTAAAAATATTAAAAACAATTGAAATAAATTATTCATCAACAAAAATTCTAAGAAACAATAATAATACAAATGATAATAATCATAATAATAATAATAATAATAAAAATAACAATAGTAATGTTGTAGAAAATATAAAAAATTTTACATCACAAACATCACAAAGTCCACATATTTTTTGTACAGAAGAAACAGATACAACATCAACAACATCAACATCAAAACAAGATAATAATGATAAAATTATTGATAATAATAATAATAATAATAATATCGTTACAATGACAGCATGGATACAATGGACAATAACAAAAATAGCATTAAAATTATATTCAAATGATAAAAAAAATAATAATATTGAAAGAAAAACAATAATATTATTTGAAGATATAATAACATCACTTGATTGGCAACCAATATATATACAATTAAAAAATAAAATAACAACAGCAATTGGTTTACATTATAAAAAAGATAATAATAATAGTAATTCACAATGGAAAACTGGTGAATATTCTGGTTTAATAATGTGTTTAACTGAAAAATATGATTTATTATCAAATCCTGATTTTATAAATATAACAGCAACAACAGCAAGATCAAGTAAAGTTTATACAAAATGGAATTTTGATAGATCAAATTGTAAATTCAAATATGAAAAATTTGATTATTATTGGAATAAAAATAATAATAATATTTCTGATATAAATTATATTACTGAAATTGTTATAAAACATCATGAAATGCAAATAATATTACCATTATTTATAATTGAACAATATTATGATATACTAATGTCTATAATAAATAATGATGATAATTCAATTAAAAAAAAAACACTAGATGATAATAATAGTAATAATAATCAATTGATAAAATATAATAATTATTTACCACTTATTTATTTTAATTCAGAAGGTATAGAATTTGTATTTCCAACATTAATTGATAATAGTAATCATTTACATCATGATACAATTGTATTTGTAATAAATGGAATAGTAATTGATCCACATCCAATTAATCCAATATGTCGTAAAATTTATAGAAGAGATATTTATGAATCAGCAGCACAAGCAAATTTATTAAATAGACCTGGTTCAGCTATTGAAGATCGTCAATATAATATATCATTAACACGTATTATGTTTAGAACAGAAAAATGGAAAATACATGAAGATGAATTGAAAAAAAATTTTGAACAATCACCATTTTGTACAATTAATGAAAATCCAGCATTAGAATGGAATACAATGAGTAATAATAATTATGATTATCATTGTTATAATCCATCATTATATATTTTACATTTAACTAAAATTAATATTATTATTGCACCACCAATTATTTATAAATATGATACAATTATTTGTGGTAGTGCAATTGAATTAACATGTCAAGAAGCTATAGAAATTGATATTGTACTTGATGAAATTAAATTTATATTAAAATATATTAATCAAATTTTAGAACTTTATCATATAAATTATAATAGCAATAATAATAATAATAATAATTTAATTATTGATAATGATTATTCATCAGTATTAAATACTAATAATAATTTTAATGATACATCACAAGATTTAACAAGAGAATATGGACAAGATAGTGGTGTTGATGTTGAAATATCAAGTACAGATGTTGCATTTAATATTAAAAAAAATTATAAAAATATAAAATTACCATGTGAATATTTATTAAATATTGATAAAATATCAATTAATATTTATTGTTTATCATCAATTAAACATATGGATATAAAATTTTTACCATTAATGTGTATAACAATTGATCAACCACATGCATATATATTAGAAAAAAAAAATTCAAAAATAATACAAATTAATTGTTTTAATTTTTCAATAGCATTTGTTAAAAATATTATAATAATTGATGCATCATCAAAACATAGTAGTATATTTGATTATTATATTATTGAAACTAAAAATGGTGATTCAAATCCAAATACTGGTATACCATCATCATTTGTTGTTGTTAAATATGAAAAAAATCAAAAAAACAATTCAATAAATGTTGATATGGGTAGACCAATTAAATTCAATTTATCATTATTATTACTTAAACGAATTGATACAGTTAAAGAAAAAATAATCAATTGTTTTAATTATGAAAAAACTTTAATTAATAATGATAAAACAGAAATAAATATATCATATGAAAATAAAATTAAAAAATTTATGACAAATCTTCCAAATTTAAATATAACAACAAAACAAATTGTTTATGAATTTAAAACAGATTTACCATCTGGAATAATAATTAGTTTTACTGGTTTATTAATTAATTTATCAAGTAAATCACGTATAGTTGTTATTAATTTAAAAATTAAATCAGCAATAATAACAACATTTATTGATAAATATCGTGAATTTTTAAAACCTTTATCAATGAATATTATAACAAGTATAATATGGGAACCATGGCAAGATACAAATTTAATACCTCAAATTCGTATTCAAGCATACAGTGAAGATATACGTTTTGATATTGGTCCAGAACATATTAAAGTATTACAAAATATACAAAATAACATTAATAAAATAAGAGATAAATATTTTAATAAAAAATATGATGATAAAAAAATTAATAAAAAAAAATTATTAATAACTGAACAACATTATCAAGATGATTTAAAAGTTGGTGCATTTCAATTTATTGAAGGTAATCATGATGAACTTCCAAATCCTTATCAAGTTGTATTTTCAACAGATATTAATAATCATACAATTGCATGGAGATATCCACAACCAAGACATTTAACACGTTTACATGTTACACCATTATTTTTTGAAACAAATTATAATACAGTTGATGATAATGATAATGATGATGATGATAATATTAATAATAATAGTAATAATAATGAAAATGATAATGATGATGGTGATGATGATATAAATGATTACTATAAAAATATTCATTGTGTTATTGAATATTGGAGTGATTGTTTAATGTCATATCAACGTTATATTGAATTAAATTTATCAGATACTGAAAAATCAACATTTCAATTACGTAATAAATCACCAACAAGAGCTGTTGCATGTGTTTGGCGTCTGGTACTTTATTCATCATATAAAATTGATACTAAAAAACTTGCTGGATGTTTAAGAATTGATTCATATTTTAATTCATCATTGATACCAAATATTGACATAACATTTAATTTAAAATCAATTGAATTATCATTTTACAATCATTTAGATATAAATATTTATGAAAATTTACCTAAACCAATTGATTATTATAAATTAAATACATTACCACCATCAACACAATGTTTTTCAATAATTAATATAAGCAATGTTATTATTGTATATAATAAATGGAATGATTCAATGCTTATTGATTTAAATGGTTGTTTTAATATAAAAATTTTAGATCATGCATATTTAATAATGCAAAATTTAATAAATAAATTTGATTTTAAATTTCAAATATCAAAAATAAATAATAGTATTAATATTATTATGATGTGTAATGATTTATGGATATTATTTGGACCAGAAATATCACATACATTAACGTCATCATTTAGTATATGGTCATCAGCAATTAATAATCAACAAGATAATAATATTGTTATATTAACAAGATATGTAATTGCAAATGATACAAATATACCAATTGTATTTTGTCAAAATAAATCAACAGATAGTATACTTATTAAAAGTCGTGAATGTAATTTTTATTCTTGGTATAAAATAAATGATAAAACACTTAGAATATGTGTTAATAATGAAAAAAATGATAATCAAGATACAACTAGTCAACAATTAAATAATAATAATAATAATAATAATATAGAAAAAATATGGTCATGTGAATTTAATATTGATAATGATGAAACAAAAATAATTAAATTTAATAAAGATATAAATTTTTCAATAAATGTTAATATTAAATCATTATCATCAACACAAAAATTAATAACTTTTACTGGACAATTATTAATATATAATAAATTAAATAATGATATAAAATTAAAATTAATTAAATATCATGATCAAAATGAATTAAATAATAAAAAAATATTATCTGAAAAAATTTTTTTAATTAAAAATAATAATAAACCATCATCAATAATAATTGATAAACAAAATTTAAATTATTCAATGAGATGTATATTAATGAATTCATTGGGTTCACAATGGACTGGTGATATACCACTTTATTCAAACAAAAAATGTGATCAACCATGGCTAGTCAAAGTTCCAATACAAAGTCATGATAAATATTTAAGTATATGGGTTAGAATAATACGTGAAGATAATAATTATGGAAGAATAATTGTTGTATTTAGTCCATTATATATGATTAAATCATATTTACCTAAAAAATGTAATATTAAAATAACAACACCAACATTATCATCATCATCATTTGATATTGATATACCATGTTGTGGTCAAATAAAACAAATAAATTGTCCTGGTACATTTGAAAATTTTCATCAAATAACATTTAATAATGAACCAAATATATCAACATTTCAAAATTCAATACCATTATCATATGGATCAATTGATCAATGTTCATATTTTAAAATAAATGATAATAATATTGATAATATTATAAATACATTAGAATTAAATGATGAAAAAAATTTAACATGGCCATTTGATGATGATAATAATGATGATAATAATAATAATAATAATAATAATAATAATAATAATGATATAATAAATTATAAACCAGTTGAAGAAATAAATACTCATGTATTAATAAAATATCGTGATGCTGGATATTTATCAAGTACATTATTATTAGAAATTCGTCCTTGGTGTTTTATTTTAAATACAACTGGTTGTTTGATATCAATATTAATAAATGATATTAATATTTGTTCAATACCAAATAATCATGTTGCATCACCACCAAAATTAGATGGTATATTTAATTTAGAAATTATTATTGATAATATAAAATATAAATCATCATCATTACAACTTGCTAATTCTGAATGGAATCGTGGTTTTATAATGCCACAAATATCTGGTTTAATACCAATTGATGGATCAATTAAAATATTAATTAATTGTGATAAAAGTTTTTGTTATTTAATAATGACATCATGTATTAAAAATGATACAAGAATATTAAAAATAACAAGTTCACATGTTATTTGTAATTTTACTGATAATATATTTGATATGACAAATATAACAGTTAGTAATACATCAAATGAAATTAATTTACCAAATGATTTATCAATTTATAGTGAAAAATTATTCATAAATGAAACAAAAAATAAAGGTAAACCAATTATAAAATGGTATTCATTTGATAAAAATAATTTATATGACACTGAATTATTATTTATATCATTAAGTACTGGTAATGGTTGGTCTTGTCCAGTTAAAGTATGTCAATTAATTAGTAGAACGTGTATTGCTGTACCAAATGGTCAAATAACAATACCAATTGTTATAACAACACAAAAAGATAAAAATATAACATATATTATAATATCAAAAGATATACATCCACAAATGATTATTAAAAATTTATGTTCATTTGATATTAATATTGGTACACCAGCATTAAATAACAGTAATAATAATAATAATAATAATAATAATAATAATAATAATAATAATAATAATAATAATAATAATAATAATATACAATATGATTCACCACCATTTACATGGATTTGTTGTGTTAAAAGTAAAAAATTATGTCATTATACAACTATTAATTTTGGTAGTAGAATACCAGATGCATCAATTGCACCAGAACCAAAAACAAAATTATTATTAACATCAAATGAAAAAAATTGGCATAAAATAATTATTATAAGTGATGAAAAACCAATTAATTTTGATCAATATATACAAGTTGATTCAACAATACATTTAAAAATTAATGTTAAAAGTCATGGTCATACTGTTTATATTATTATTGAACCAAAATCAATTATTGAAATATCAGCAAAACATATACGTGAAAGATTAACATCTGAAAGTTCTATTGAAAATCGTGATACACTACGTAATAGTGGTAATGAATCAACAATTTGTAATTGTCCATCAACATCATCATCATCATCGTCATTATCAACAATTTTAAATGATAATAATGATGATAATTCTCATGAAATTGATAAATTTTTTACATTTTATTTTCATGGAATAAATTTTATAATAACAAATGATGCTGATAAAAATGGTCAAAGACAAGAAGTTGCAAGTTTATATTTATCAAAAACAGTTATTAGTTTAACATCAATTGATAGATTTTCAAATATTGCATTAATGACTGATGATTTACAATTAGATAATCAAATGTTTGATAAAGGTGGTTTTGATTTTCCAGTTGTATTTATCAGTCAAAAACCAAAAATTAAAATAATATCAAAAGCAGCAACAAAAACAACAAATAAACCATTTCCATTTTCACTTGATAATATTATAAATGAATTAAAAAAAAATTCATTAATAACATTTGAATGTTTTTGGGAAAAAATTGATGGTAAAAATGCATTTAAAAGTGTTAATTTATGTTTTTCACCAATTAATATTTATATTGAAGATAAATATGTAACACAATTATTAGAATATGCAACATCATGTGTTAGTCCATGTTTAATAATATTAAAAAATAATAATATAAATAATAATATTGATCTATTAATGACAACAGTACCAGAAAGTATTATTATTGATTCAATAATAATAAGTAATCCATTACAACTTACAAATTTAACAATTGAACCAATATCAGTATTATTAAGTGTACATACATCAGTTAGACTTTATGTTGCACTTGATCATTCACCATTACATTTTGGTATATTTGAAAAACAAAATTTATTTACAACACCATATAAACTTGGTAATGCATTAACAATGCATTATTTATTTGGTGCAATATTTGGTGCTGGATGGGTTGTTGGATCATTAGAAATACTTGGTTCACCAGGAAGTTTTGCACAAGCACTTGGATCTGGTATTAAAGATTTTATATCACTACCATTTCAAGGTTTATTACAAGGACCATGGGGTTTTATTGTTGGTATAACACATGGTTCAGCAAGTCTTATGAAAAATATAACAGCTGGAACAGTTAATTCATTAACAAAATTAGCATCAAGTGTTGCTAGAAATTTAGATAGATTAACATTAGATGAAGAACATTTACAAAGACAAGAAGAATCAAGAAGAATAAGACCACAAGGTATGACACAAGGACTTTATCAAGGTTTAACTGGTTTTGGTATAAGTATATTAGCTGCTGTTGCTGGTATTGCACATCATCCATTACAAAATTTTTTATCTGATCAAGGATCAACAAGTGGTCTTGTAACTGGTATTGGTGTTGGTCTTGTTGGTGTTGTTACAAAACCATTAAGTGGTGCTGCTGAACTTGTTGCATTAACTGGACAAGGTTTATTACATAGAACTGGATGGAATTCATTACCAACACCAAAAAGACAATCAAATATATTTAATAATAATAATGATAATAATAATAATAATGAAATAATTATATCAACAAGATATTATTGGAAATTAGAACCAATATTATATAAAAAATCAGATAAAATATTACATACTTGTTGTGGAAAATTTCATGATGATAAAGGTAATATATTTATTATAACAATTGTATTAACAAAAAGAAATTTAATTATTATTAATATTGAAGAAGATAAAATATATAAAACATTTGTTATACGTGAATTAAATATTGATGATAATGATGATGATAATAATAAAAATAATAGTTTATTAAAATTAAGTTATACATTATTTGATAAACAACGTGATCATCCAAAAGCACCAAGTGAAAGATATGAAATGACTGCTGAAACAAGAAGTAGAATTGAACAGTATGTTATTAATAGTACTGGTCTTGTTAATTTAACAAACGATAATAATTGTGATAATAATAATCAGAATTATTCTATTCAAGATATTCCAATAGTACCTTGTAAAAATTATTTAACATTTTATATTGATCCATGTGAAAAATTACATCTTATTTCACTTATGAATATTATCAAAAAACAAGGACAAGGAACAAATTTCACAATTTTATAAATAATTAAATATTTTACATTAAATAATATTTTTTATAATTTATTTTTCATAAATAATATATGTATTATATTTAAATTTGTTATATAAATAATTAATGATAATTTTATTTTATAAATTTTTTGTCTTTATTTATTTATATATGTTAATGACCTTTAAACAAATATGAATTTGTGTGAGTTTATTATTAATTAACAACTGGATTTACTAATAGTAGGTTTTTTCCATTTATTAAAATTAAAAATATTTTTTTGGGTCATTTGATAATGACATGTGATTTTAAATAAATATAGATATAGATATAATTAACAAATTTGTTTGGAACACGTGATATTTTATTTATATAAATAAATGCTGAATAAAGTTTTAGTGTATAATTAGTTATATAAACTATTTGTGCGAATATATATAAAGTCTTCCAATTATCAAAATAATGGGAACATCATTTATTTTGTTATTATTTTTGGTGATATTCACTACATGTATTTCAAGTAAGTAAATAATAATTTAAATTAAATTATATTTATATACTTATATAATTTCAAATAATAATATATATTTTCAGTGTCAATTGGAAAACATTTAAGAAATGGATTTACTACACTAAAAGAAAATGAAGCAACTTGTCAAAAATATTATTGTAACAAAGATTCTGTTTTTTTTAATATTGATGGTGTATGTTCACAATCACACAAAATAATCAATAGAATATCTATAAAAGAAGAAAAAAAATTAAAAGAATTAAAAGAACTTCCAAGTGATATATTCAAAGGATTTATACATCTTAAAATTATAAAATTAATTGATACAAATATAAAAATAATAGAAGAAAATACTTTTGAAAATATGAGTGAACTTTCAGTTCTTACACTGAGTGAAAATAAATTAATATCTTTATCAAATAATATTTTAAATAAACTTTATAAACTTGAAATATTAGATTTGAGTTATAATAAATTAGAATTATTAGAATATAACATTTTTCAAGATTTAAAAAATTTAAAAATTTTACATTTAAATAATAATAATTTTTATTATTTACCACAAAATATATTTTTTAAAATTATTTCTCTTAAATATTTAGATTTAAGTTCAAATAGTATATCAAATATTGATATTAATAGTTTTGATTATTTACATAAATTAAAAATACTTAATTTAAATTATAATAATTTAAAAAAAATACCAGAAAGTATATTTGGGGAATTAAATTGTTTAGAAAATTTACAAATAAAAGCAAATATGTTGACTGATATAACAGCAGATAGTTTCTTAGGTTTATTAAATTTAAAACGACTTGATTTGAGTGAAAATTATATAAAAACTCTAGAAGATGCTTTTGATTATAATAAACAACTAACAAATCTTGAAATATTAAATTTAGATTCAAATAATTTAACAATAATAAACACAAATGATTTTAATAGTCTTGTTAATATTAAAATTATCTATTTAAATAACAATAATATTAAAATAATTAAAAATGATGCATTTAGTGAAAATATTAATCTTAAATATTTATCAATTAATAATAATGAAATTGAAAGAATTTACACTCATGCTTTTAATAATTCAACTATGTTAAATTTATTTTCAATGATTAAAAGTAATTTAAGATGTCATACTAAAGATTGTTTTTATGATCTCAATAGTGTTGAATATTTTTCATCAAGTATCAAAATTAAATCATATTTTTAATTACATATGTTGTTTACACTCAAAAATTTATGTAAAAAAAAAGTATTAAAATTGAAGCATTTATAATTATTTTCAATAATTTAATTTAATTTGTTAATATTTTTATATAAAAAACAATGTTGCAATTTTAAAATAAATTTACATTAATAAATTTTATAACTTTTTATATTTATTTTTAAATAAATAAAGTGTTTACATAAGTTTGTATATAAAAGATTATAAAGATTACTGTTTAACTATTCTGTTCTCCTAATAATTTCAGTGATTTTTTGACCCTATGAGCACATCTCATCATGTTGTTGTTGTCGTCGTCATCATCATCAACTCATCATCTTTACGTGGTGCATCACATTATCATTAATCATGTACTTATCATATATCATATTATATTTTCTTTCAAGTTGACTTATTATTATAATATAATATAATAATTATTGGTGCCGTGATGGCAAAATATTACTGATTTATAAACGGATAACAGAATAATAAAGAAGGTATTTATTATGATGTAAACTTCTTAATAGATTATGTTTTCCTAATATTTGTGTAGCTATTTAGTCACTAAAGTTGACGACTACTACCGTTATCAATCAATCAGTCAGTCACCACTCGACAAGATCTCTCTCATATCATCTTTTTTTTATTTTTTTTTTTTTTTGTTAGATAAATAAATGCATGTCAGTCGATTGATTCGACAAATAAAAGTCGACCGATTATCGTATATGTTCGACCGACCGACCGTCCGACCCAGTCCGACCATTGTACAACTAGTACGACTGTATAAAACCGTATTCCGGACTGAAGTATAGGTCGGACGCGTACTAGGATACCAGAATAACTGAGGAGTTATTTCTAAGAAAATTTTTTAAGAAATATATGATGGTAAAGTAGATAACGGGATGTCTCTGTCGATAGAACAGTATAAATACCTTCATGTTTATTTTGTTATCCTGATATTATCTGAGGTTTTACAACGCTTAAAGACACTAAAATGACTCAAGTGGACTCAAGCCACGTCAAACGTAATACATTATCATCAGTTTTTTATTTTTTTTATTATTAAATAACATCTCAATTTTATTGTATTAATAAATTTTTTATTACATATATATATTAATATCATTAAGTATAAAATTAAAAATTTGTTTTTTTTTCTATAACATATTAAAATTAATATTATATATAATTTATATTAAAAACCAGAAACAGTACCCTGCCTCCTATAATCAGAATTTGCTGTAATTCCATCATAATTTTTTCTTGATATTGCTGTTATTGCACTACCAATACCAGCATAAAATGTTGTATTATGACCAATTTTAATAAGATAATCAAGAATTAATTTATTAAATCCAGGTTCAGCTTCAATAGTCATTGGCAATAGCTAAAAATTAATAATTATATGTTATATAAACACGAGTTGTATATAAAATTTTTATATAAAATAAAATTACCTGATGATGAAGACGACGTGCATCAATAGCTTCTTTGATATTATATCCTTTCCATATATTTAATATTATTGCTAATGCAACTGATGTTGTTATTTTTGTTCCACCAGCAGCTCCAATGACCAATTGAACTTCTCCTTTATCATCAACCTGTTGTTATAATAATATACATTTAATATATATTAATGTAAAATAAAAGTATTTATTGATTTTTTAAAATTATACTAACAATAATTGTAGGAACCATAGAACTAAGTGGTCTTTTTCCTGGTTCAATAAAATTAGCTGGTGATGGTGGAAGATCAAATCCATTTGTTATTCCAGGTGCACTAAAATCATCCATTTGATCATTAAATATTATACCAGTTGATTTTGAACGTATCATGGCACCTAAACTGATCAAACATTTAAATTAATATATAAATATATATTAGTATGTTATTTATAAATAAATAAATAAATTTACACTTGATTTATTGTTGATGTTACTGATACTGCTGAACCATCATCAGACAATACAGATACATGTGATGTACCTGAATCATCTGGTGTTGCAAATACAGCACCATAATATTTTGGATCTTTACTTGTCCAATTATCATTTATATTTTGACGTATTTCACTAGCATAATTTTTTGATGTTAAATTTTTTAATAATCCATTTATATCAACAAATTCATCATCACCTAATTCTGTTCTTTTTGCATATGCCCATTTAAATGTTTCAATTAAACGATGACTAAATATTGATTCATTTTCGGTTGATGTTAAACCATTAATAATATTCATTATTAAATTTAATATAATTCCAGAGCCTGGTAGTGGAGCTGTATACATTGTTAATTTATCAAATTTTGATGTTATTGGTGAGCTCCATTTAACACTATTAAAAAAAAAAAAAAAACACAACAATAAAATTAATTTAACTTTTATTTATAAATTAAAATTAAAATAATAAATATCATACCGATAATTTTTTAAATCATTCATATCCATTATTCCTCCAAATCCTTTAATTTCTCTAATTAAATCTTCTCCCATTGTACCATTATAAAAAATACTTGGTCCATCTTCAGAAATACGTTTTAATGTTTCTTTTAATACTGGTCGTTTAATTCTATCACCTATCTTTTAAATTAAAAATATAAATTTGTTAGTTATATAATCCAATTAATAATTATAATATCGATTATAAATTATATATAAAAAATTAAAAAAAAAAAATACCTACGATCCAAGTTTCATTTGTTTTTTTATCAATTAATATTTCATATAATGTTGGTTCATTTAAAATTTTATTTTGAAATCTTCTTAATGTATTTGCTAAATAATTATTAACAACAATTCCTTTTTCACAAAGTTCAATTGTTGGTAAAAAAAGTTCTTTCCAAGGTAATTTACCATAATATTTATGAGCTTCCCAATAACCAAGTAATTCACCTGGTATACCAATTGCTTTACCACCTTTAAATAAAATTATAAATTTATATTTAAAATTGTTTTTTTTTTTAAATAATAAATTATTATAATATTATAAATTACAAACCAAATTGAGATAATGTTGCATTTCCTTCAAACATATTTTTATGTGATGCTGCTGGTGCTGTTTCTCTGGCATTTAAAAAAACAGATTCATTTTTATTTGAATCCCAAATTGTCATTAAAAATCCACCACCAAGACCCATACTGAAGAAAAAAAAAATAATAATTTATAAATTAATAATAATATACTATACAAGTATATTTCTTTAAATAGAATAATATTTCATTTCATAAAAATGATGATGATGATGATGATGTTTCATTCATTCATTGAATATTTAAGGCAAAGAATATAAAAAAAACATTTATCGAATAGTATAAGAGATATTACGTGTAGCGGAAATATTGTTGGATTGAAATAAATTACAAATAATGAATGAATATAATAATAGTACAAATAAAATATATACCTGTGCAGTGAAGCAACGCCTTCACAAAGTAATGTCGCAATTGCAGCATCAACTGCTGAGCCATTTTTTTTTAACATACTCATACCAATTTCTGAACATTCAAATCCATTTGATGCAACTGCTGCTTTTTTAAATTTTCCTAAATGTGATTGACTTATAAATTTATCACCCCATGATTTATCAATATTATCATCATTTTTTTTTGTTATGAATATAACAAGTGTAATTAACAATCCAATACCAATACAAAGTCCAACAAAACTTCCAATCAATGTACTTTTTTTAACTCTGTAAATTTAATCAATATTATTAAAATTAATAAATATATTATCTATTTGTTTATTAATTATTTTTTTTTTTTTTTTATGATAATATTTTATCATTAATGTCACGTGTTTATTTATTTCTATTATTATATTACAAGCAGTCAAGGTTTTATATTATAATATTTTTTCATGACCCAGTGCCTTGATACAAATACTCAATGAATTGTATAAAGTATATATATTGAGAAAGTGAAACATGAATTATTTGAACAAATATATAAATATATACATGTACAAACAAACCAGTTGCTAAACTATCTCTTTCAAGTACCAGATAATTGAGGACATTTACACAGATAAAATAAAATTTATATATATATATAACTCCACACGTGACTGACATTTGCATATTATTTAAATAAAAAAAAAAAATATTATCAACAATTTAAAAATAACAACATTGTCATAAAAATTATTATTTATGTTTTTTTTTTATGTTTTAAGAATAATTATTTACAAATATGTTAATATTAATTACAATTGTCATTCAAGATCAAATGTTAAATATTTTTTATAAAAATTAATCAAACAAATTGATTGATTAATTGGGTCGTTTTGAAATTAATATTTCAATTGTTTTGTATTATATTGATGTATTTGCTGTGTTAATAAAACAATTCTGTTATTTATTTTTTTTATCATGTAATTTATTATACTTTTTTTTTTTAAATATTTTAATAAAATGATTGAAAATAATATACTTATTATAAAAATTAAAAGATGCTTTTTTATTTTGTCATATGTTGAGTAATATTTCTACGAATACAAAAGAATTTTTATTTAATTATTATTATGTTTATAATATGATGTTACGTGATACTATGAATTAGCAAATAAATTTTTTTAAAATACAATATAATTTGTTTTAAATAAACATCATTAATTGTTGTGTCATGAAAAAATTTATATATCAAATATTTTTATTGCATTGTCAATATTAATATTAATAATTAATTTTTTGTGATAATATATTAAAATAATTTTTTAAATATATAATATAAATTTCAATTAAAAATTAGGAAATTAATAAAATTAATTAAACAAAGAAATTTTAATTATTGAAAAATTATAAATTTATATATTGAGTTATCGATTAATTTTGATAACAAAGAATCAAAGTTCTTAAACTGATAAATAATATTAAAAAATAAAACTGCGTTTTTAATTAATATTCATAGTTGATATATATTTATATAAAAAAAAATATAAAATAAAAAATTTCATTGTTTAAAGAATGAAATACGTATTTTTAAATAAACACACAAAAAAAAAAAAAAAATGATAAGATTATTTATTTTTTTCGTTATCATTGTTATCAATATTATCATGATTAAATTGAGATTAAAGAATTAAAAATTCAAATGGTTTTTTAGATTTATTATAAATGTTTTATAAATTTAAATTAAAATTATTAATTATTTGTTAAATTTTTAAATAAATAATAAAACTTACCCAAACATAATTTATCGTTACAACTTGTGATGGAATTTCTTATTTTTTTTTTTTATTAAATTTATATTGTTGTCACAACGAGTATTGCGATCACAACTAAGTACATTTTACCGGTTACAAACGTTTATATGTTCTTGCATTGGTTACAGACATTCACATTTAATATCATAAATATATTTGACTCCCTTCCATATAGCAGTTTTAAAAAAAAATATATCACAAGAGAGCTATATGTCTGCAACTCACGTACCAGTCAATATATTATATTGTCACATAATATTATTTAGATATATTTTTAAATTTTTATGCAATTTATTTTTAATGTTAATTTTATTTTTTATTTTTTTATATAATATATAATTCCAGTATCTCATCAAAAATAAAAGAAAATAAATACATAAATGTGATAAAACTATAAATGAAAAATATAAAAAAATATACTTATACCTATTTATTTTCAAATATTTATAATAATGTTATATTTTTTTTTATACTTTAATGTATTCATAAACTAATTATTGTATTATTTTAATAATAATGATAATATTTAATAAATGTTGATAAAGTTGACATTTTCATTTGGCGGAAATTAATTATTAATTAAAGGGCTCACTGATTATAACAATAAACCGAATTATTTTTGTTTTTTTTTTTTGCATGCTTTAATGTAATTGGATAATGATTTTAATAAATTATTAAAATTTTAATTAATAACTATTATTAAAATGTATTATTTATAAAAAATAATTATAGTTTTAAAAAATATAAATTAAATTAAATCAAGGAAAATTATTATCAGTTAAAAGGTGGTTTTTTTTTATTTATTATTTTTACATAATTTATTGTATTGTGCTATTAGTAATAATATTTATATATAAATAAATAAATAACATGACTGTTAATGTGCTTATTTATATTTGATTTACAAAATATAATTAAAATAAAAAATAAAAAAGAGTTATGGTGGGTCTAAACATAAATTATTTAAAGCCACTATAAATTATGTAATTATATTTGTGTATTTTTTATATATATTTTAAATTGAAATATTAATTTGAATTTAATTTGAATTATTTATAATTTTGAAAAGTATATGTAACAAAAAATAAAATATATATTATATAGTGTCAGATATTTAAATTTTAATTAATAATTTGAGTAAAGCACAAGATTTTTATATAAATATAATTATATTATTTAAATTAAAATAAAAATAATAAATAATTGACTTACCACACTTGCTCCACGTCCACTTTGACTGGCAATTCCTGATTGCGGTTGAGGACTATTTGGTGTTGGACTTTGTGCAAGTAATGGTCTATCAGCTGCAGTCTGTATATAATAATTAATAAATTAATATTTATTAAAATAATAAATAATTTTTAAATAAACATATATACCTATATCTTTATAAATAATAAAATTACCTGTATTACTAGAAACCTACTTGATGGTACTGGTTCTTGATCAATTGATTTATTAAGATTAATAATATCAAATTCACATTCATCTTCAAGCCATGATGATAATTTTAATAATAATGATATATCCATTTCTTGTACTTCACGTGGTGTTGCAAGTGCCATTAAACCAGCATTAACTTGATTTAAACAAAATGAAATTTAAAAAACACTAATACTATCTTGTTCTTTATGAATAATTCTAACTGGTTCTGGTATATTTATTATACCATTATCATTTGTTTCATAATCATGATTACTTCTTGTTGTATTATCAATACCCATTTGAATATCTAATATTGATGATAATGATCTTCTTTTACCAAATACAGCTGTTATAAATATATCTTGTACAATTTCTTGTCTAACAAGATATGACCATATTCTATTTGCTGGTGCTGCTGATGCTAATCTTGTATTAAACCTTTTTCAAGTAATGAACGATATTTATGTATTGCTGGTTTACCTGGTGTTGGTACTGGATCAGGTGTACAACCAGGTATATAATTAATTGGTGGTGGTCCTTTTGTTTCAAGTTCATCTTTTAATGTTTCTTGCCATTGTGCAGCAATACCAAGTGTACAATGTATGATGAACTAACTGGTAGTTCTTGCATTTCAATACCAGCAAAAGTTAAAAAATCTTGTAATTGTTTTTGTAATATTTTAACAATAGCTAATCTCATTATTGACCAACTATAACTATTTGGATTTGAATGTTCAATATTATTTTTCGGTTTGATATTTGTATCAAATATATCTTCTTTCTTCATCAGATGAACCAAGATCAGATATTGCTGAATCAGATGAATCATAATCAATTTCATCAGCATATTCATTTTGTATTGTGGTTTCATTAAAAAATATGATACCATACTCATTTGTGGTGATACAAATTGTTCACGATATGTTGGTTTATCTTCTTTAATACTTGGTTGTTGTGTACTAAATCGCCAAGTAGCTTCATATTTAATTTGACATGTTGTTTTGTTATTGTATTCCATACACCACCACAATACTACAATAACTACAAAGTTGACGTATCAACTTCACGTTCAAGTCATACATATAATTGATAACGTAGTTGAACACCATCAACTTCAAAACCAGATAATTCTTTTGATAATTCTTCCATTAAAATTTTTAAACATAAAAATTAAATACATTTGGATTAGCTGTTGTACCTTCTGGTTTATCTAATTCATCATTGTATTGTGAGTTATCCCTGTCGCCATAAATAAAGTGATGAAGGAGTTATCCCAGAGATAATTCTGGATAATTCTCTCTGTTTGTATCCTTCAGAGAGAAGACTGAGAGGTCCCACGCCGATAGTTTTATAATTCACTAGTTTTTGCGCCATCTCCCATAGACTTTTAAATCGGTACTACGTAGCCAAATGTATATGGTAAAGTCACACGAAAATGGTAATGCAGAGTCTTTAATTTCATTTTTTTTATTTTATTAAATTTAATTTCGCATAACTCTTTTATAAATTTTAAAAATAAAAATAATATTTTCTAAAGAAAAAATTTTTTCATATTTAATTTCGATTTTTGAGTTTTTTAAATATTAATTTTTCTTTTTTTTTCTCCGAGTTTGAGTAATTGTAGGGGGTAAAAAAAGGGGTTAAATATTTTTTTTCAAACAATTATTTTAAAATAATAAAATTAATTTATCATTATTTTAAAATTAAATTAATAGTCTTCTCTCTGATAGAGAAAATTTTGGGCGGATTTTCATTACCGCAATTCTAAGCAAAACCAGTGGATACAGCACTTAAAGTTTAGCTGAGTTGCCTGGAGTTGCCCACAAGAAGACTAGAGATAGAGGTATGTATCTCTAGTCTTCTTGGTTGGCCATTTGGCATAGGAAAACTTGGCGATGGCAATGAGTCAATGAAAAATAAGTGCAAATAAGAATTCCATTGTATAATTCTTTTGTGACGTGCTTTTGGAGAGATTAGACATTTTTTTTTTTTTTTTATATTAGGTATATATAGATTAATTAACATAAAAGATGGAGATTATGAAAAACGAGGATGAATTAAGTCAAAATTTTGCTTCAGTATTACTAACAGAAAAAGTAAGTTTTGAATTACTTATATTTTATATTTTTCATTGTTATTTCAATATTATTATTTATTTTTAATTAAATTAAATTAAATTTATCATATAGGTTAAATTACCAAAAAAAGTATCTTTAAATAGTAATGATGTTACTACGAAATACTATAAAGGAAAAATGAAAAAATCTTTCTGTAACAAGAAAGAAAAAATTAGCAGACAACATGGTATGTGTATGTGTGACCCTGTACGTCCTGTAATAATAAATAAATCAAAATTTAAAAAAGGTAATAAAACTATGTATAACGTTATACTCATTATTATATCTAAAATAATATAATAATTAAGGCTATTCATATACCTTTTTTTACGTGGTTTTAGCGTGGCATTTGTAAGTTTTTTTTGTAAAATTTTCAAAATGAATTTAAAATATTGTTTTAGACAATTCTAACCTATAAACATGACCACGCTAAAATTAATAAAAAGTTTTAAATGGCCTTAGTTGATTTTTAATAAAAATAATAATAATAAATAAATAAATAAATAATACATACTTATAATTAATTTTTCAGTAATCGAAGATTTGCATAATGACTTTGTTGCAACACAGTTTAAACATTATGTTTTTAATAATTGTTATAATGGAGATCAAGATCCAGTTAATATATTCAATAAAAAAGTAAAAAATTTAAAATATATAATTAATTTTTGTGGATATTATTTAACAACGTTAAATGTAATTGCATATAATCATTCTCGATTAATGCCATTAATTAATACTAAATGTCCAAATATTGAAACACTTATACTAAAATTTAAAGTGATTGATAATAAAGATTTTGAAAATGTATTTTCAAATATGTCTCATCTTAAACAACTGAAACTTGAATGGGATTGTGAAAATTTAACTCTACCAGATACTTTAGTCGAGTCATTAAAACAAGTTGGTGGAACATTGAACGATTTTGTTCTTAGAAATGAAACAAAACAAAATGAGATTTGCTTACCAAATTCATTGGCTTTAGTAAGTTTAAATATTTTAAATAATATATAAAATTAATAATTATGATATTTATTTTTATATTTACTTAAAATAATGTATTATATTATGTTTTTCAGGTATTTTCTCAATTTACTGATTTGAAAGAATTAACAATACTTAATTTTGATGTTAATCAATCATTAATTGATTCAATTGGTCAAATAAAAAATTTGGAAGATTTAAAATTTTCGTGGGCAAATAATCCAAATTTCCAAATAAAAGAATACAATATGTATCCAATTGGAAATTTAAAAAATATAGAATATTTATATATTGATTGGATCAATGGTGTTACTGATGAATTTTTAATTAATCTCAGTAATAATTCAAAAAATTTAAAACATTTAATTATAACTGGTACATATATAACAGATAATGGTGTTATTGCAGTTAATAATTTAAATGAATTACAGGATTTGAAGTTTAATCCATATTCATCGAGTAAAAATGAAAATAAGTTTATTACTGATAAATCAATTCAATGTTTAACAAATGAAAACTTGGGACTCTTAGGTTTATCAAATTGCACTGGAATCACCAATAATTCAATGTTGAAACTTGTTGAAAATTTAAAGAATTTATATGCTTTAATTATTGAAAATACAAAAGTAACTGCCGATGTTGTTGAAGAAATGAAAAAATTAAAAAATAATTTATTCATATTACATCATATTTTTGAAAATAATAATAACGTATAAAAATCATCAATGGATTCCAATAGCAAGGCTCATTTTTCATACTGTATATTATTATTATTCATTATATATCTATAAGATTTATTTATTTTTTTTTTCCATGAACTTGTGGTTATAATTAATATTGTCTATTATTATTGTTTTTTTAAAAAACAAAACATTCATATGTTTATAATTTCAAGTTCAATTATATACCTATAAGTTAATTATTTAATATTATATTAAACATGTATCTTTCATTTGAAATAATTTATAAAAATATATTAAATAAAAATGCTTTTGAAAAAAAGAATAATTGTCAAGATAATAGTACATCTTATTTTTATAAATTTGTTAGTTCAAGTATAAGGGTAAGTAAATACTATATTTATTATTAATTTATTTTTTTATAATACTCATTTTTTAATGATATATTTAATAAATTTTTAGACAAACGATTTAGTAAAATATTTCCAATTTGTTATGAAAATATTTATACATTAAAACAAATATTAAATTGCTTAGATCAATTAAATAAAAAAAAATAATAATAAACTTTATGAGCTACATTAAATGATATTACAACATATTCAATTTTGATGGTATTAAAATATATATATTTAATTTGATCAAATTAACTTTAATTGTCAATATAATAGTTTTTTTATATTTTTTTTTTTTAGAGTAATGATTTAAGATTATCATTTGATATATTTTATAAATATAATTCACCATACACAACTGTTTTACAATGTATTGATGAAGATGTAGTTGATAAATTTGTAATTATAAAAAAGGTTTATAAAATTGTTGAAAATAATTTTTTAATTAATATTCAATCAATGGACATAAATATTTGTACAAATATATAAAAAAAAATTTATGATAATACAATTAATGATGCAATGATAAAATTTAATGAATGTATGATAATAAAATGTTTATTTGAATAGTAGTAGATCAATTTATTTGTAGTCATCAGTGACGTACATAAAATTAATATTACTAGTAGACTATCAGGCATTTGTGTATTATGTTATCATTGAATTAATTTTTAATATTTATTTTTATTTTCATGGTTTATTAAATACCTCTTATAATAATGTTAATAATTTTCAAACGTATATAAGAATATTATTATTATTATTATTATTTGTTCTAGGATTCTAGGACGTGAGGAGATTTTTATTATTTTTTTATATATTTCCTCCCGCCATTATATGTGAATGTGTGGTTGTGTAAATGTGTATAAACTATAAAGTATAAACACATTGTCACTGATTGTCAACATCTAAATTTATATAAAAATATTATTGTTTATAATTAAATAAAATAAACAATGCAGTCATTTTTAAAAACAGGTAAAATTGGTAATAATGATGTTAAAAAACCATCAACATCAAAAGATAAACCAAAAAAATCAGCACCACCACAACCATGGGTAGAAAAATAGTATGTATTATTATTATTATTATATATTGTTTACATATTTAAAATTTATTAAAAAAATTATTATTTTAATATTAAAAAATGATTAATATAATTACAGTCGTCCAAAAACTGTTGAGGATGTTGTTGAACAGGGTGAAGTTGTTGAAGTTTTACGTCAATCAATGAGTGGTGGTGATTTTCCAAATTTATTATTTTATGGACCACCTGGTACTGGTAAAACAAGTACAATATTAGCAGCTGCTAGACAATTATTTGGAAGTATGTATAAAGATAGAATTCTTGAATTAAATGCATCAGATGAAAGAGGTATTCAAGTTATCAGAGAAAAAGTTAAAACATTTGCTCAATTAACTGCTGGTGATAAAAGACCTGAGTAAGTTGTTGTTGTTGTTTTGTTTTTTATTTTTATTTTATATCATATATATCTATTATTTTTTATTTAAAAAATAGCCAATGATGATTTAGTGAAAGGTTTGATGATTTACAAAATACTAAATAATTAAATATTCATTGATAAAACCTCTTTGTACTCAAGAGAATAAATAAAGTAATTTTATTCTTTTATTTTCCAAAGTGACATCAATATTATATACTACTGATTTTTAAATGTCATTTGTCATTGAGCTTTGATTATTGACAATAATTTAAATCAGTTAACATGTTTAACTTGTTTTTATTTTTATTTATTTATTTATAATTTTAATTTTTTTATTATTATTTTTAAGCTAATTCAATGAAATTTAAACTTTAGTCATATTTTTTTGTAAATCAAATGATTTTACAATGATCCTGAGGCTAATATTTATTTATTATTTGAATTATCATTAATTTATAATACTGAATTATTTATTTATTAATAAATTTATTTTTGTTTAGTGGTAAACCATGTCCACCATTTAAAATAATAATTCTTGATGAAGCTGATAGTATGACTGGTAAAGCACAATCAGCACTTCGTCGTACAATGGAAAAAACATCACATAGTACAAGATTTTGTCTTATTTGTAATTATGTATCAAGAATAATTGAACCATTAACATCACGTTGTACAAAATTTCGTTTTAAACCACTTGGTCAAGAAAAAATAATTGAACGTTTAGAAGCAATTTGTAATGCTGAAAATGTTAAAGCTGATAAATATGTATTAACAAAACTTGTTGATGCATCAGGTGGTGATTTACGTAGAGCAATAACATCATTACAATCTGTAACGAGATTAAAAGGAGTTGGTATTGAAATAACTTTGGATGATGTACTTGAAGTTACCGGGGTATAACAATAAAAAAGATTTTTTTTTTTTCTTTATTATTATATATATATATTTTTTTTTTATTTAAATATATAGATAATATATAATATTAATAATTATTTATTACAGATTATACCAGATATTTGGATCGATAAACTTTTAGAAGTTTGTCAAGGAAAAGATTATAATAAAGTTACTAGTTTTATTGATGATTTTTTATTGGAAGGATATGGAATTGATCAAGCTATTAATCAATTAAGCGATAGAGTTATTTTTTCAGATGAATTTACTGATTTACAAAAAGCTATTATTGGTGAAATACTTGCTGTGAGTTTTTTGTTTTTTGTTTTTTTTTTAATATATATTTAATTAACAAATAAATGATATTATTATAAATAATTAATTTTTTTTATAGGTATGTTCATTTAGACTTTTAGAAGGAGGCAGTGAATATATTCAACTTCTTGATATATGCATCACAATAATGAAAGTTTATCAGCAATCTTGAATGTAATTTCATAATTTATTTCTCTTTTTTTTTTTTTCATTTTATATATAATTAATTAATAAACTATTTGTAAAAATATTACATCAAAAGACTTGTCATTGAATTCATATTAATTATGAAAATTAATTATTTTACATTATTATTTTTTGTCTACATCAATTTTTTTTTTTTTTATTATTTATTTTCCATCAAATAAATAAAATTAATATATCAATTTATTTGATAATTGATTGTTACAAATTAATTTTAATAATTTATTAAATCATATTGGTAAATTAATTAATTTCATAAAATTCATAACTAACTATTAATTGATTTGTATAATTTTTCATTTTTTGAAGCTAAAAATTATTTTAATTATTATATTAAAAATCTACAGTTTTTAAATTATTTATTTTTATAGTTCTAAACTTGATTTATTTTAATTATTATTTTTTTACCATTTCTTTTTGTTTTTTATTTATTTATTAATATTTTTATAGTCAATTTCTCCCCGAGATGAGATTTTAAATAGGTACAATTGCCTTTACAAAGATCATTAATTAATTAATAAATTGCAAATAAATTTACACCTAAATATAATTTATTAATAGCATAATTAAATACTTTTTTTTTTTATTTTTTACACTCGCGTATCTGAAATTGAAACATTGAAATTGATTGTTATGTTTTTGTTTTTAAAAATACGAAAATATTGATAAAAATAATAAAATTGTTGATTGTTTTTTTTTTTTACTTTATTAATACGGTGGTGGTTGATGCTGATATGGATGCTGAGGTGGCTGTGAAATATGTCTCTGTAGATGTGCAACCAATTGTGGATTTGTTTGTTGTCCAGTATTTTCATGTGTCCTGTTATCAAAAGCAATTAGCTCAATAAACTTAGATAGTTCATCATTGATAATTATTCCGTTTTCTAAATTTTTATAAAACGAATTTTTTAAGAAATAAAAAATTTTTAAAATATAAATTATACATACTGTTGTCTATGTTGTTGTTGTTGTTGTTGTTGTTGCTGCTGTTGTACCTGTTGTTGTTGGGCTTGCTGTTGTAGTATCATTTGTTGACGAAATCTTTGTTGAGTCAATGCTTGCTAAAAATTTAAATTATAATTAATAAAAAAGTTTATAGTTGAATTTAAATAATAAAATTACCGGCGGAAATTGTGAATTTTGTTGCAAATTAACACCACCGACGCCAACACCACCGCCGCCACCACCACCGGTCACACCAACAGCTGTTGGTTTACCACCAGTTTGTCTGTATGGTGGAGCTGGTTGATTTTGTACACCACCACCACTACCACCACCACCAACGCCACCGACACCGACACCGACACCGCCACCACCCATTGCACCCATTGTATTCATTGTAACATTTGGTGCTTGTAAACCATATGGTGGTCTTGGTCCCGCATTTTGTAACATTCTTTGTTGTGTCATGTAATCTTGTCCACCACGTCCAGCCATCATTTGTGCTGGATTTTGGAACATATTTTGTTGTTGCTGCTGCTGTTGTTGTTGCTGTTGCTGTGATAACATTCCTTGTTGTTGTTGTGCTGCTGCTGCTGCTGCTGCTGCAGCTGCTTGTTGTGCCTGTTGTTGTAATAATTGTTGTTGTTGTTGGGCTTGTTGCTGCTGGACTTGTTGTTGTTGTTGAGCCTGTTGTTGGGCTTGTTGTTGAGCCTGTTGAGCTTGTTGTTGTTGTTGTACTTGTACTTGATTTTGTTGCTGTGCTGCTTGTGCTTGTTGTTGTTGTGGTGTTAACATTTGTTGTCCACCATAACCAGTATAATTTTGATTCATACCTTGTTGCATACCAGCATACAAATTTTGTTGTTGTTGTT